>BMAC01000431.1:558642-593059 GCA_014905375.1 Phtheirospermum japonicum | reverse complement strand
GATCACAAACCCTAGCTTGGGTTGGGAAGGGAGTGATATTTTTTACAAAAATGAGAGTTGTGTGCTATTTATACTATTTTTTATTGCTTTATCCCATTTCTTGTTAGCCGAGCTCGATTTTAGCTCTGGTATCTTCATAAATTGGGAGGTAAGAGTGTGTTGTTAGTTGACAAGAAATGTGAGGGAAATCAAATGTGGGTTTCGGGTTTTGAGTTGCTGATACAAAAAAAAAGGAGAAGAATAAATAATACTCCAACACAAATCACGAAAAGTTATAAAGCGTGCGTTCATGTGTAAAGCCTAAGTTTAGTGAAAAGAAGAAAATTCAAAAATCTTCTAAGTGTTGTGAAGTAAAAGTCAGAAAAGTGTGTAAAATTACGAAAGGGTTTCGAATGAAAGTTTGGCAAATTGGGAAAGGTGAAGTGATTATAAGCTTCAGGTTTTAGAAATTAGGATTTTGTGATTTATTGATCACATTTGATCGCGTGTTAGCCACTATATCCATATGTTCCATACCTTACCAAGGAGCTAACATTACAACCCGTAATAAAGACCTCTTTCGATTCTTATTTGGTCATGTACTATGAGCAATTTTGAGCGTCCGGTTTGTGAAATCTTGACAAGGTGCATGTATTGACCGATTCGAGCGTAAACACGTCCTATATACTAAACACTTGAGTGAATTTAGCAAACACCCTCAAAATTCCATTAGTGAGGACGTCATTGAATTGGCTTGAATTTGAGAAAGAGTAATACGAGCCATGCTTCACGATAGCGAGTTTATGTTGATAATCCCATCATATTAATAAGGATAAGCACAAGGATTTTTCATCTTTCATAATGTTCATTGCATGTACACTTTCGATTCTTTTCATTGTTCGAGGACGAACAAACCGATAAGTGTGGGGTAGTTGTTATGCATGTAGTTATTGTGTTTTTCCTAATATTTCTACTTAGAGTTTTATGTTGATTTTAGTAGTTTTTAATAGAATTATTAAGTTTTTATGTAGTTTTTCTTGTTTTGTTGTTATTCACTTGACTTGTTAATTTTATATTTTAATTGGGCTAAATGGCTTGAATTAATTAGAGGTTTGGTGTAATTCTTGGGTTTTGATATATAAAATTCTCATTTAATAGGTGGCTTAAGGTTTCGAAATCAAGCTAAGGCATGGAAATATAAAATTCAAGCCTAGCCTAAATAGGTGCCAAGATGCTCCAAAATGGGTACACTTTCTGGAATGGCAGCCTAGGCTTGCCTATTTCAGCTCCCGCCTGCTCCAGTGCCTAGCTCCAGCAACCCAAGATTGCGACTAACTTCCAGCCTAAACGCCATCCTAGCTCCAGCAACCCAGGATTGCGCCTAACTTCAAGCCTAAAGGCCCGCCTAGCTCCAGCAACCCATGATTGCGCCTAACTTCAAGCCTGAAGGCCAGCCTAGCTCCAAGGAAGCACAGGACCCATCACCCATGCCCAGGCTCAGCCTCCCCGAGCCACCTTGAGCCAAGACCGAGCCACCTTGAGCCATCTTGGTTAACACGGGTCAATTTTGGTCAAATCATGAAATTAAGCCTTAAAAATCCCAAATTGACCCATTTAAACCCAAACAAAATTAGTATAAATAGCACACAACTCTCATTTTTGTAAAAAATATCACTCCCTTCCCAAACCAAGCTAGGGCTTGGGATCAAATTCTAATCAAGCTCTTGGATAATCTTCTCTCTTAGATTTTAGATTCAATTTCAAGCTTTGGTGTAATTTCTTTTCCTAGTTTTAGATTTACTTTCATGCTTGACCTTGGGTTTGTAAGCCTTAGAAGAATCTAAATACTCCTTTGGATTGTTACTTTGATTGCAATTACATTCAAGCTTTGTTTCATTTCTTAACTTTAGTACGTTTCCTTTCAACTTCATGTTTTATGCTTTATTTCCATGCTTTGTTCTTCATTTCCATGCTTGTTCTTCATGTTATGCTTTTTGCCTTAGCACCTTGATTTCTTGTTAGATCTTAAGAATTGGATATGGAATCTAGATGAGTGACACATCTAGATCATAGATCGAGTCTTAGATCGTCTTGATTTTAAGTTTTTCCTATGCTTTATTTGCAATTTTATCTTTATGCATAGTTTTAGGTTAAATCTAAGATCTAGGTTTTGTTGCTTGTTATTTTCCTTAAAGTTTTGAACTTCCTTGTCAATTTCTGTTGCTCTTTCCATTCATGCTTTCAATTTATGTCAATGCTTTCAATTTATGTCAATTTGCATTATTTATGATTTTATGCATAGTTGTACCTTGTGCTTGCATGCTTGTACTTGGTGAAATATTGCATTTTCTTGCTTATTCTCATTATTTCTTTGCATTTCCATATTGAGGCATCCGACGTGGCATTTTACCCACTTGTTATTTCGATTTTTAGGATAGTTTAGTTATGTTAATTGCTTTATTTTCATTTTCCTTTACTTTTCCAAGCTTGAAACACATTGAATACTTCAATTGAATCGAATTCCGATAATACCATGCCATGACCTGTTGATATACTTTCAACACCACTAAAACTCTACAAACAAACCGATAAGTGTGGGGTGGGTAGGTGGTTAGGGTCCGGGTTTTTACAAAGCATTTTTTGTTGTTCTTAACTCGAGCCTTGGTGAAGTGACTCATTCTTGGCGAAGTGACGCTTACTATTTGCGCATTTATATGGTTGAGTCAATTTTTGTGTCATTTGTGTCTTTATTACATTGTTGAACAACTCCACGTGCTTGGAAATTTGAATAGTTTACTTGTCGGGTTTTTGCATGTTTATGGCCTCTTGTGTGAGGGGTTGAATTTTTGTGCTTCGTCCAAACCCGCCTATATATATATGTGTGTGAACTAGAAGCCCCAGTAGACGAGCTCGTGCCCGATTGTAATACTGCTTAGCCATTCTAAATCTCCTGTAACTTGATTCGTAGTCCTGCCTGATCTCAAATGATCATATGTGAACAATTATAACTTGATATTACTTTCATTTTTTGTTGTGATCGATCTTTCTTAGCACGACCAGCCATAAGATGATTATCATAAGTAAGAGCATTTTCAATCATGAATAATTCAAACCAGAGAGTGGTTAGGTCGCCCAATTGTAATGAGAGTAATCTAGAGACAACTAAGATCGTACTTACTTCCCCAAACTATTATCACCAAACAAAACAACCTGTTATCAAGGTTCCCAGATATATTGTATGCAAGCTATAATTATAGATATCTTAAAGAACAACATGTAAATCAAACATGTCCATATTTGAAAAGAAAATAGTTAAATCAAACATATCTCTTTTCCATAACATCCCAGCATATGCAAGTCAAACATACTCAAGGATAAACGAAAACATGTAAATCAAACATGTTTCCACACAAATCCACAAAGACCAAGACAAGTCACATAAGACCTAGATAACTCACATAAAAGCAAATACAGCACATATAAAATCAATGCCAATCTAGCATATAAGAGCAAAACAAATACAACACGTAAGACCAAAATAAATTCAACACATAATGGCACATAGTTGAAAGGAAACATGTGAACCAAACATGTCTCCTCACAAAATACCCCAGAATATGTAAATCAAATATATTCAAAGACATGCTAGAGCATGTGAATCAAACATGCTCCCACAAAAAACCTATTATAACATCCATAATTCCCATCGCTGATCTCAAAAAGCATCGGGATTTTAATCACATTCATGAAAAATAATAGAATGCATTCAATGCCATAAGAAGTTCTTTATTGATTATTGATAGATATCATCACGTGATCGGTGAAAGTGCGATAAGCATATGAGTTTACCGCCGACCTAAAGGAGTGTCGGTCCATGCTTAATAAATAGGGATAAACATGAGAAGTATGATCCTGTCGTCCGGAGAGCTGGGCATAACACTTCTTTAAGTGATAGCTATTCCAGCTGCGTAATAAAGTTGTCTTCGAGCATGCATGCTCCCCCTGCTTTCTCCAGCGATATTTTCATGAGTTCATCATGGGATTGGACAAGATCTTCCTCTTCCCTCATCCTTTTGGAGCTAAATATCCCTTCCTGCATATATCTCATCCTTCCCCTCTTGTTTTGACTCATACCCTTTCTGACCGTCATCTGGTAGCATGATCTAGTGACCTGCTGTTCTGATATTACTTCACCTACTTTATCCCCAACCAGATACTTGATACTCATGTGGTAAGTAGAGGTGATCGCTTGGAACGTGTTGAGGGCAGGTCGCCCCAGTATAGCGTTGTATGCAGAGTTTCCTTTGATAATTAAGAATTTCACATCATTCCTTACACTCAGTTCTCCATTTCCCAGAACCATTGGGAGTGCTAGCTCGCCTTCAGTAATAACCTGCGCACCATTAAAAGCATAAATTGGAGTATTTACCGGTCCTACTTTGCCTCTATGTTCATCTGTTCTCGGCAGTCTAGGTTTATGATGTTGACCGAGCTCCCATTATCCATAAACACCCTTCCGACTTCATATCCTGTTATTTCAACTTTGATCACCAGTGCGTCATTATGTTCTTTTTGCAGGCCGCGTCGTTCATCAGGGCTGAACGAGATTATTGGTCCCGAGGTCGGGGGTCATCTATTAATGGCAATGACCTCACATGGCCCAGGGCGAGCTGCCTCGACATGTCTCTTTCGTGCATTATTTGTATCCTCATCCGTAGGTCCTCCTAAAATCATGTTGATCCTTTTTTTATTATTTCCGCCTACCCTTCTTTGTTCCTTTCGCGTTTGACCATCATGTTGTGCCTGTTCTCCACCCTGGTTCAGAGGCGGACCTCTGGGAGGTGGTGGAGGTAATGGTTGTTCTTTCCCTCGTGGCTCCATGTCCCTATATATAACCTCCTTCAGGTGACCAGCTTTAATGAGCCTTTCAATTTCATCACGCAAGTGTCTGCAGTGCTCAGTTGCATGTCTGTAATTATTGTGGAGCCTGCAAAAGAACTCAGATTCTGAATTAGTGGGAGGTCGCGTATAACTTCTGGCCACCTGATAGCATCGGGTATTTTCCGCTCCATGATTGTGAATACCTTTTCGATTGTATACGCTAAGGGTGTGAAATCTTCTTCTCTCCATTCTCTCCTATCAGCTCTGGTTGCCATTCGGTCACATGTCCATGTGGTTAAGAGTCCTCGAACAGTCCGTCTGGGTTCCTTCCTAGGATCCGACATCTTAGCAGCAACTTTTCTGGATCTGCGACCTTTGTCCCAAAATGTAATCTGAATTCATCTTCAGTTTCCTCCATCTGTACATATTTGTCGCATCTATCCAGGACTTCTTCATATGTTTGTGCAGGTCGCTTGCCAGAGATTTACGTAAATATTCCCTCCTTAGTCCTTGTTGAAGTGCTCAGGCTTTCATCTCGTCGGTGGATGTAGGTACCTGTAATGTAGCCCTAGTAAACCGGTTAACATAGTCTTTCAGACTTTCTCCTGGCCGTTGTATCATGGCAAAAAGAGAATTTGCGGTTCTTGTGTGCAACTTAGCACTAGAGAAGTGTTTTAAGAAAGCTGCCTTCATGACCCAGAAGTTGGTAATCTTTCCGGATGGTAACTGGTGGAACTAATCTTGTGCTATCCCCCTTAATGTGGCCAGGAAATCTCAGCATGCTATAGCGTCCGTGTACTATCTTAGTACTGCCTCATTCTCAATACCTTTCACGTGTCCCGTAGGGTCGAACAACCCATCATATTAGGATTCTAATGTTTTGTACCCGCGGGGCAGTGCTGCCCTTAATATTTTTTTCGAAAAAAGATGTCATATAGCCTCATCAGGTTTATTTCTAGCAACCTGTCTTTGTAAGTTTATCAATGCCTCCTGCATATCTCTAAATGCTCGGTGCCTGTTCCTTTTCATCGGCCATTCTGCCTTCATATTGTCGAGCTCGCCGCTTCACTAATGATCCAAGAATGATTCTTCACTATCGCTATCTTCCTCTTCCTCGTCCTCAATTTCCCATTTACATCGCGATCCATCCCCTCTGACACGCTCGTAGTAATTATCATGTCCTTTCTTCTTTTCATCGTAATTTGCTTCATATCGTTGGACCAATCGTTTGTATAGTCGGCCACGTGACTTATCCTCCATGCATAACAGATCTTTCACATAATTATCATCGGATAATGATGGGAACTCTTCCTCATATTTTCCTGAGCTTCTAAGTAGTTCGGCACTTGGTCTCCATGGTGAGGATTCTCTACTTCTTTTCTGTTCCTCTGTTAGATGTTCTGGTTTATATTCCTCATTTCCCTTCGCTTTCTCTACCCTTCTTACCTTGCCTGTCAAGATTAGCTAGGTTTGGTACTTGGTAATTCTTACTCTTTGTCCCTATATGTATAGCCTTCTGCCTAATCACATTTGGAGTCTTCTTCTTATTTTCTCCTTTTGGTTACCTCACCTCTTGCATTCTCGGTGGGGAGGGTGGTGTGGTTTTGGCTTGATTAGTTTCTGCAATAGCGGTGGTGTTTGTTCTTTCCCATCATTACCTCCCGTTGTCTTATTTGAATCTTCATTAGAATTCAAGTTTTTCTTCATGGTTTATTCATTTTTTTTGTGTTTTTGTTTTAAAAACTCTCACGTCTTTTGCCCAAGGACTCGAAGTCCCTCTTTCCCACAGACGGCACCACTTGATGTGACCAAAAAGATTAGTGCTTCAAGAATAGGAGGTACTGACCTTATATATGTGATCAGCAACCTGAATAACTTCGAATAACCGTTCAGCGACCTAATTGATCTCCAAAGGACTCCTGGCGACCTGTTAGATCCTACAAAACAAAAACCAAGCCAAGGCGGTGTACGGCCCCGGCGTAGGCCCTCCGATGCTTAAGTTATAGATTGCATGAGAGAAAGGCGAGAGCCTTTAAAGTGAGAGAGATCTCAAAGACGTAGGGTGTAAATAATCGACTTAGAGACAGAATAAGGCCTGAGTCCTCTTTATATAGATAAGAGAAGTATTCCCAATCTAGGGTTTTTCTCTCCTACCATAAATAACACAACCGACTCAGCATTAGGATTCTTCCTATATACTAATTCCCATAAATGATAGAGCTCTTACTGAATTACTATATTAGTCATGGGCCAATAAGCCTATTCATAAGATCCAGTCCACCGGGACCCCTTAGAATTGCCCATATTAATCTGCCAAATCCCAAAACCATGAAGCCCATATCTCAATGCCGAGCTACCACTCAGCACTGAGCTAGCATAATAAAGCTTATATCAAAAGAGGTCTCCACCTCATATAAGAGCTCGCCACTCTTATGCAACAGGTCACTACCCTTCAAAACAGCTCGCCCAGCTCTCAAAAAGATTGCTCCTCCTAAGAAATGAGGTCGCTTACTGAGATAACTTACTAAGATCTTCATAAATACCTGCATGTTGGCGACGTGAATATTTGATGTCGTATCAGCATGTGTTTATTATATGGTAGCAAGTGCATCGATGGTATAATTTGGTGCTTGTTTTCATGTATAACCGGGCTTATTCATCAGGCGCGGATGTTTATTGGTTGTAAAATTATTTTTTATATTGTTATGGTGTTAAGGTTGGTATGCCGTGTGAAATTTTTCCCATGTAAATGTAATGCTATCTTATTATTCTTGTATTTGATTATTATTTCATAATGCCATTTCGTTAGGTTATAATTTAGAGAGCTTCTACAGTATAGTTAACTGTATCATTCTTCTACCCTATTAACCAATAGATTTACTTAAAAAGATTCTTAATTCTTAGAGATGGTGATGTCAATAATTGATTGGTTTACAATGAATCGATATGGTAAAGTGAATGTATTGTAGAGTTTTCCTATAATTTATAGTAATGTTAATTTATAAAAAAAAAAAATAATGATGTTGTGTGTTGTTTACAATGGTTGTGGTTTTGAAACTGTAGAACATAGGAATTCTTTGTTGTTCATTTTATGTGTCTGAAACAATATAATATTATAATTCTGTTCAACACAATATTTTATTGCAAATATGTGAATTTGACTGTGCTAATTTTTCAGTTGTTTGTTGCTATTTATTATAATTGCTAATATATGAGTTTGATATTTGTGTTTCACATGCAAGGTTCAAAAAGGCTTGAGGTGTGGCAAGGCTGCAATGTCAAACCTCAAGTATTGAAAGCCTAGGCGTGCCTAGGTGAAGTCTAGGCGTGTAAAGCGTTATTCAAATGTTTTTATTATTTTATTTATTATATTATTAAAATTAGTATAAAAAAAATTTAACAAATTTATCTACATATTTTTCAATATAGTTAACTAAATACTAATCATCAAATCATACTTTGCAAACTATAAGTTATACTTTTAGTGTATAAAATCATACTTTGCAAAATAACTATTCACATTTTTTTGAAAAGTATGAATTTCAAAATAAAAACATGATGTTTTACTGTATAAGTATGATCGTCTTCATAAGACTCTCTTACAATAGTTTTTATGAATATTTGATCCTTTTTTGATGTTATTATAAATTTGTAATATTTGGCTAAATTTTAAAAAAAGAAATTAGGTTACTTATTTAAAAGGCATGGCCCTTTTCACGCCTATGCGGTCAACAAAACAGGTTGACAGCCTTTTTACACGCCTAGGCACTAGGCAAGGCGTTTTTCCGCGCCTCACGCCTAGGCCGCCTCTTGCCACCTTTTAGAATATTGATCATATGTTGGTTACAAATCCTGCCACCACTAATATCTTTCTTATAATTTCTTATCTAAATGCATTGGTGATGCTTTATATTCTGTACATTGTTACTTTTTCTATTATTCTTGAATTGCTTAATTATTATTTTGGTTATGCTATTTTGTTGGTGATGCTTTTTATTATGTTTGGTGGTGTTGCGCTAATTGAAGTGGTTCAGTAGCTAAAGCATCTTTGGGTAATGTGAATACGTTCCAAGCAAGGACGAGCAAGGTAATTCAGCTGCTCTATCATTTACAAGCACTAAAATGAACACCTCTTTGCAAATCGAACCCTGAAAATGAAGAAAAAATTGTTCATTTGATCTTTTTATAATTCTGATATTACATATTTTTAACTTTATCATGTTTTTTTAACTTGAGTTGTCATAGTATTATTTTCACTAATCATTTTTTTATGTTGCTAGCAAGATTGTATTATGAATAAGCCGTGTACAGTGATTCTACTCTTACATATATTTTGACGCTTTAAATTATGTTTTATGTTTATGTGAATTTCTATTATGATGGGTTTTTTTCCATATTGACCCTATTGTTAAAGGTTAACACTACTACAGAATTGTATTAGGCACAAGAATGCTTAGCTTTTAGGATGTAAAATGATGAGATTTTCCATATGTACCGAAGTTGTTATGATGCTCTTTTTCCTCTGGATTGTTGTTGTTTAATTTTAATATTATGCTACGGACTTGTGCGTCAATGGTGGTTGATATGTATTCTTGACGGAACCACAAAAGTTGTAATAAATAATTTTATTATACTGGAATGTTTTATCGTAATTGATATAAGAATAGATATTTTCTACAATAAAAAATCTAAAAGAGTACACACACTGGTGCTTTCATGTTATAGATATAACAAACAACAATGAGATAATCAAACTTCAACACAAATTCTTTTCGATAATTGTAAAAGGACCACTACAGATTTCCGGTAACAAACATCAATGAGATAGCACCAAGTTGTACAAAAAAATAACCTCCATGTTTTCAGGTAGAAGTTATTATTAGCTTAAAATTTTGGACAATAATAACACCATGTATGACTCATACTAGCATTATGTGTCTAAAGAATTAGCACAAATCTTTTTTTATTATTGCATTATAAATATTAGCACTACATTATTTCAAATATATAACACTAAATTGCTGCAAAAAAAATAATAATTAAACAACAACAACAAAATCATAATAAAAATTCATTATTATCTTACAAAATATAGCACTATATATGAACATTATTAACACTATACGTCCAAAAAAACATAATATTTATACACGCACATTGTGAATACTTTGTAAACGGTTATGAGTCCCTTCACTTTAAACTGCAATTACCTACTACATTATTCCAAACCTGCACAAAATACAAACACGGTCATAAAACATGAACAAGATTTTTTGAAGATGGAGAATCTCATTTATGTTAAAAAGATAAGCAATGAGAAATTGCATTTACATCACTTTTGGCTTGATGCAAACCAGGTTTTCCAATTTATACCCAACAGAACCCTAAAAAAAACACCCAAGAAAAAGTCTCCACTATCAGTCTTTTTCCTGGTTCCTTCCTTACCATGGCTACCAACAACAACTTTATGGTGATGCACTAAAAGATGCGTTAAGAAGCAACGTTCTTAGAACCAAAAAACTTGTGTTGGTTCCTGATGCAATATGATGGAACCAATCTTCCGCAACTCCCCACAAGGTTGATAAGAAGGCCCTGCAAGAGACTGAATTCGTGAATTGATGTACGATTGTTGTATTTCCAAAACATTGCATGTGGAGAACCAGATGCTTCGCCCCATTCATAACAAAAATTCAACTCCTTGTACCCCATAGGCAAGTGCTTCTTAAGGATAGCTTGCGAGAAGGGATGACCTCTTTCTTCCTTAGGTTCCTTCCCCGCCACCTGAAGCTCTAGAGCTCGCAATGTCATTTTCATGTCCTTGACCGCTTGGGAGCAATCTGGTGTCTCCTCCTCAAAAAAGTCTTCACTATCCTCTTCCTCCCAAGCACGCCTATTCCTAAGCCTTCCATCTCATATTTCTCAGTTCGTTCCTTAAACAAGACGACGTAGAGATCTCTCCTCATCCTCCTCCATTTTCTACTTCCATCTATTGCATTTACGTACAGAGGTCTCTCCTCTTTATCTCTTATCCGCCTTTGCCTCACCTTTATGTCCTCGTGAAGAGGTCTCTCTTTCTCTTCTCACTGTCTTTGCCTTGCCTCTATGTCCTCATTGAGAGGTCTTTCTTTCTCTCCCACCCGTCCTTCCCTTGACTCCATGTCCTCATGAACATGCCTCTCCATCTATTCTCTTTCCTCTTCAACCTCTACGTCCTCCATTTCATCCATAATATTTTATAGGACTTCTTCGGGAATAGTATCCATTAGTTTATATAGGATCCCTTTAGGTATGTTAAGGAGATGCTAGCTTGACAACTGATTTCATTCTTCCGTACCTACCCACATTGAGGCCCTCTTAGGTGTAGCCTTAGTTTAGATCGTTTGGTCGATCATGTGCTCATTTTGCTTCTCCAGGTTCATGTCAAATATATCTCTCTCCTTTGACCCATAAGGTGTTTTTTCTTCTCCAATATGATCATCTGAGGACACTACAAGAATTGAGGTTAAGAGGGAGGACAAAAGTCCTCCCTATACAAGTTCTTTTCATTACTTTTGGTCTATTGGGAGGACATGTCGTCCCAAAGTTGTCGCCCCTATAGCCAGGAGGCTATAGTTATATAGGAACGACAATTGTCGTACCTAAAACCCATAAACTAATAGGCACGACTTGTCGTGCCAATATTTGTCCTCCCTATTGTGTTTCAGATATTGGAACGACATGTCCTCTCAATTCTGACGTTGCTAATGGGACTAATAGGCACGACTTGTCTTGCCAATATCTGCCCTTCCTATTGTGTGACACATATTGGAACGACATGTCCTCGCAATTCTGACGTTGCTAATGGTTTTATGTAATGAAAAAAGTCGTTGCAATGGTCCTTGCACTACTACAAAAAATGGCTTTTTCTCGGTTATTTAAGACTTTAACATCGGTTCTACTGTAGAACCGATGTCATATTGGATATAAAACTGATGTAAAGGAAATTATTTTACATCGGTTATTAATATAACCGATGTAAAATCACTGAATTATTTTTTGAGTTTTGCCGTCTTAGGCTATTCACATATGGAAATTTGTAACCAAATTATCACATAACCCAACCAAACAACACCTAACAATTCACTCGAAAAAAAAAGCAACAACATAATCCATTAATAATCCATCCAACCAAATTAGATCCCGACTCAACCTATACGCAGACAACACCTAACAATTCACTCAAAAAAAAAAGCAAGAACATAATCCATTAATAATCCATCCAACCAAATTAGATCCCGACTCAACCCGAACTATACAAGGTAAAATTAATCGAAAAAAGCTATATAATTCAAAAAATGAAAGATGGTATGCATGCTGAGCTTTTTCAGCATGTTTCGGTGTAAGATGACGCCTCTACCAGCATTATATCAATTTTTGTCCTACAAAGGATAGCGACTTTACAAATATATATTTATAACACAGGATGTAACCAATAATAGCAAAAATTGTATAAAAATCAAACCCTATTATACTCCTCGAGCCAGCTCTCTTCATCACATGCAGCGATCTACTTCTCAACATTTTCAAGGATATCTTTCCTGCTGAGAGCCTCCTCTTTGACTTTAGATATTTAGAGCTCAATTAGTTCAAGCACAAAAGAGGGATCAATAGCACCTTACATTAATCATAAAAACATAAAAATCAGAATTAAGAACTGAAAGGAAAGAAATGGTCATTATTTTCAAGTTTCAACACATAGTGAAATACCAGATTCGACAGCATCTATGGCTATATCAATAAAACTATCAGATCCTGGACTTAAATGTATCTTCCTACAAACATCTTCTAGCTTCGCTTTCTTTTTCAAAACAAGCTCCTTCATTTTGCTTGCTTTCAACTCCTCCAATCGAGAAACCTCGGCCTTGACCTGACAGATAAATGGTTGACTTAACCTTCAATAGCCAGTTCCAAATGTATTAACAAAAATATGCCCGGTAAGAAAAATCATTTGACTCATAATTAATAAAGTCAGCGGAAAGCATATTGGGCTCGGTTATCTCATCTTCGGAAGCAGCTATATTACATGTAACTTTCTGAAATGTTTGTTGCTCTTCAATTGGTGAGTCCATCAAGTTCCAAAGCTCTAGTAACGAACTCACGAGATCTTGTAACTAACCAATATTGAGCAGTTAACTAACGTTGTCTAACTGAATTAGAAAATAATTTTTAAATTAACAAAAGCCCAACCGAAAAATGGTATACCTGCTGCATTCTCTGTATTTTAACCTCCTGCAGCCTTTGTATAGTGGTCCCCAGTTTTTCTATGGTATCATTGCTAATGTTTTTTGAACCTTCAGATTCCTCTAAGCTCGGATAAATCTCACTAGCAGTTTGCTCAAGATCTAAGCCAAGTACTGAGCAACACGAGTACAAATAACTCAAGTGCTCCATTATCTTTTCCAGACGTTCACACTGTGAGGAAAGAACATCCAGTAAAAATATAATAGAAAAATTAATTAATAAATAAATAAATATATATATATATATACATATATATGATTAGATTTAGTTTCGAAAGATGACCTTTTCTTTCTGAAGAGCCTGAAGTTCTCTTTGCAATTCTTCAAGATATCTCAAAGATAAATCATTTTCATCCCATGCCATGTCATTTACAAAATAGACTCTTGGACTATAGATTTCATTCTTAATCTCTGGATCTCTTTTTTCACCTCGATAAATTGATTCTTCCTTTCAGATCTCCTCTTCCGCATCTCCTCTATCTCTGGAAGGATGGCTCCAAGTTCAGCCTTCAAGCTTCCAATGTTTTGTTTAGACTACACAAAGAAAGACCGTCCATTAAGGTACRAAAATCCATATAAAAACAAACAAACAATCGAACTTCATTTCCTTATTTAATCAATATAATCAAATCATACTTGATTCCTGCCACTCTTAAGAGTTTCAGCATTATAGTAACTGATAATATGCTTTCATCCCAAGCAAGACTTGGAAATCATTCAAATTTTATCGGCATTCAGATATAAGATGCTGATTAAAGTTATGAACGAAGCTAAGTGTGAGTTGGCACATCGAATGAAGAAAGGAGCTTAAAAACCTTTAACAAAACATTTTCATCGTAGCCCTGACCTGCCTAATGTGTAATGGCCGCTCCCCCATTGCAGAGCAGATGGCAGCAAGCTCGGCCTCAGCATTAGCAATTTCCTGCCTCGGCTGAGCTCTACTCTTATTTGCTTGGTCTACTTTTCTTCTATAAACCTCTAAACATTCTTGTTCGAGTTCAAGCAACATCCCGTCCTTTTTCGCATCACTTTCCCCAACCTCGGCCCATATTATCTGGTAGGTCTATCAATAGAGTTTGTACAATCATAAGAAATACAATCTTATCAACTAGAATTAAAAAATAAATAAATAAAAAATTTATATACCTGCAGTTCGTGTAAAAGAGACCCACATGCTGTTTCCATTTTCAAAAGCAGATGGCTTTAAACTGTGATATTTTACGTTATTAAATCTGCAAGTAGAAGCAACTAATGAATTACAAGCACGATAAATATCCAAATATAGCCCTCTTGAATTTCAAACTTGACCAATATCAAGAAGCAAAGTAATGTGGAGTGTATGCAGGAGAAACAAAAAGTACGATGCAACCTGTTGTAGCCAAGTCAAGCAAAGTGTGGATGTCATATTCCATTACAAAACTGCAATACAATCTAACAGCCAAAAAGATAGTTGTATGCTCCTGGGATTTCAGCGAAAGCCCTGCCATGGGATTAACATATACATATGGAGGAAATTAGCATAATAAGGTTGATAGATAAAACCTGAATTACTTACTCTCAAGAGGGAAAAAAAGTCAAAACAATCCCAACTTTCACAACTAAGATAAATAAAATAAAAACAAAACACCATACAAAACAACTAACGACAGAATTAAACCTTTCTCCTGCTCCCGAAATCCCAAACAATCAAAACAAGTTCTCCCACCAAAAGACTCGAATTTTCAAAATACAAGCATTCTCCTTTCTGACTAAATAATAGAAATAAATAAATAAAACACTTAATGGCGTAATTAAATCCATAATTACCCTCCACGAAAGCTACTCTCAAAAGAAAAGAAAACAAAACAAAATCACCATTTTACTTTTTTTTTTCCAAGCAACTTCCATATCCCACAAATCCTGAATTCTCACCGACGGTGTTCTCAAGACAAATCTCTTGTCGCCCGACGCCGACAAGATCTGTCAATCTTCGACGAAGAGGACTTCCTTGGCGTGGGCGGTGTCTTTGGCCTGCCGGTTTCAGAGGCGGAGCTCGCCATTGTGGTAGCCGGAAAGAATGAACTGGCCGTCGGAATTGAGGGCGATATCCTGGACGAAATGAGATTGGCCAGTGAGACGCCGGTGGGAGACGCCGTAGGTTTTCTCCTCTTTGAGTTAGGGTTCTCGGTGGTAGTGATGGCGGTGCCGCGTTGTGGTGGCTTGTGATAGAGACGAACCTCAATTGACGGTGGTGGTTTGTGGTTTGTGATAGAGATGAAGAGGGTTAGGTTAGAGGCAAATATTGAGATGGGTTAGGAATTGAGGTGCAGGCGCGTTTATTCCCGCTTACATAAGATTTTTTCCGCTTTTGTGAAAAAGAAAAGGAGGGAAATATTATTTACTTATTTATATATTCATATCAATTTGAAATAATATTTGTAAAATAATTTTTTTAATTTTTTATATAAATTTATTTTGGAATTTGTTTTATAATATCTATGATATGAGTGTATAAATTCATACCAACTTAAAGAATTATGAATTTTCTTAAATATTCATATAATTATAGAAAGATTTTTTTTTATATATATATAATATTATAATGGATAAATATCTCATTAGATAATTTTTATAAATGAATTGCAATCATTCAGTTAAATAAATAATATTTTCTAACAAAACATAGAAATAAATTCAATCAAAAATAAAAAATGATATAATTAAAAATATTTTTTTGAACTTCATGTAAAATCAATCACTTTGATTTGATAATGAAAAAAAAAAATAGAATATATTTCAATGGCGAGATGGTATAACATATTCACATAATTTTTTTTATATTATCTAACGTGATTTTTTTAAGAAAAAATATAGGAATAAAATAAATGAATTTTAAAAAATAAAAATGAAATCAGTCAATTTAATTTGTGTTCAAACACTAATTAGAATAGCAGTGTTACGATAATTAAAATATAAAATGACGATGATGATGATGATGGTGCTGGTCTGAAGATGATGATAATTAAAACATAATTATAGCAGTGTTACGATATTAATCAAAATTGCTATCTCCTTGTAGATCATCATTTATTTCATCTTCACTCGTGATATGATCTTATTTTTCAACATGTTTGTACCCGAATAGGGTGTCATCCTCCATGTCATCATCATCGCTATACATGTCGGATGATGTAGATGTACTTGAAGATGGACCATGAGTTTCAACAACGTGGTCAGGCGGCATGTCATCTTGATGTAGCTCTATGTGCTCGAGATTTCCAAGATCAACAAACAGTGTGAATTGTGATCTCTAAGTCACTACCATGCGCCATCAACTCCTGTTTGTGTTCTCTGCCGCGAAAATGGAAAATAAGCAACATGTTATAATCTACATGTCTTTTAGAGATAATTATAATAAATACCCCAAAAGTTTGGTCCAATTACAAAAAGAAAACTAACGAATATTAAAATAATGAATATGACTTATTGCAAGTACATGTCTATTTCTTGACAATTGTTGAGAATGTAAAATTGTGTCTGCTTGTGCTTCTCCGGCGATAAAGCTACGGTCCTGCGATCTCCAAGTGGGATGCACTGTGATCTAAAAACCGATGGGGTTTCATCATTACATTTGGGACATGCCATATAACCTTGTCCGCTCCACCCTGACAGACTACTTCTTGCAGAAAAGTCATTAATAGTCCACATTAATGCTGCTCGCATGCGAAATAGACCACAGTTTTTGGTGACAGCATCATTTGTGTCCACACCGACTGACCTCATAAATTTCAATTCATCCACAAGAGGTCGCATGAATATGTCAAAATCTTTTCCCGGGGATTTAGGTCCAGGTATCAATAATGTTATCAAATACTCTGATTTCATGATAAGCCATGGTGGAAGATTATAAACTGTCAATATTACTGGCCACATACTATACACCTGACTCATATCACCAATGGTTTGACGCCATCAGCTGTAAGTCCAAGACGAATATTGCGTCGCTCACTAGAAAACTCTGGATGTCTAGCATCAAATGCACGTGCTTTCCCATCCCTTGGATGTGTCATAACATCTGCGCTTATATGATGCCCTGTACTATGCCAACGCATAAGATTCGCGGTCTCTTCCATTGCAAATAACCTTTTCAATCTTGGGATGATTGGAAAATATCGCATAACCTTATGTGGAATTTTGCTCTTGGAGCCTTTTCCACTATTCTCTCGCCAACGTGATTCTCTACAAACTAGACATGTTTCTCTATCGGCATACTCTTTATAAAAAAGTGCACAAACATACTTACAAACATGTATGTTCTCATAGCCAAGACCCAAACTTGCAAGCAACTTCTTAGCCTCATAATGTGAGTTGACAATATTCATCGATGGGAACGCAAGTTTCAACAACTTAATCAACTCGTCAAATGATCTATTTGTCCACTTATTACTCACCTTGATATTCATCAACTTTACTAAAAAAATCCATCGAATAGAATGATGAAATCCCTTGATATAATTTAGTGTTCATAGCTTCGTACACGTTACGATACTGCTCCTCAGGGCCATCCAACCCGTACTCATCGTCTTGGTCCAAGTCTGCCATAACATTTGTCATGTCATCCATCATTTCAAAGTCAACGTCTGACGGACCAGGTTGGTGTTCCGGTGAGCAATCGCCATGGTAAATCTAAGTATCATATGATGCATCAAACCCAAATCTCTAAATATGAATTTGAACAGCTTCTAACTTATGAGACTCCATATTTAAACATTTGCTGCACGGGCACTTAATCAAGCCTTTCTTATTCACAAGAGGCCTATATTTGTTAATAAATTCTCTCACTCCATGCCTGAACTCTGTGGACATCTTATACATAATATGCATCCATGTCTTGTCCATCACTATATCCTGAAAAAGAAAAGAACCAAAATTTATTAGGTAATTTCTTTGCTCCTCCATTTTACTGTTATTCACAAAAATTACTACAACCATTTTGATTTACCATTTTTTTAATGAAAATATACATTAGTGGCATGAAAGAAGTAGGTAAATAGATTTTAGCTTGATAATATTATAAAGTAAAAATAAAAGCAATCATCATTTAAAACTACAAATAGTCATGATATTTTTTTTCCATTACAAATTAGATTCTTATAGGATGAAGATTTTGTTAAGTACTTATGCAAACATAGGGACATTTGAGAATTTTAAAAGTTACTGGGGCATTATTTCTAACTATTTATACAACTAGTAAAGTCAACAATATAACTTAAGCTTTTGCAGTTTATGAGTCATTACATGATGATGATGAAATTATATTCAACTAAAAAATAGATCACATATAATTATATAATGGAGAAGAATTGATTCACATCTTTATTTGATTTTCTCAAAAAAATTATTTGCCATTATTGTTGATATTGCTGCCATTGTTGTTGATATTGCTGCATTGTGCTTGATATTGATGATGTTGACATTGTTATATTGTTGTTGTTGTTGTGGATATTGTTTGGAGAGTGTTTGGAGAGTATTTGGAGAGTGGTACTGATACTCCGAATGAAGTGGTACTCTGTTGGTTGTTAAAGAAGTCATCCCTAAATGTCCTTCCTATATGTTCTACATTTAGCAACGACTTATTATACTTATAGGAAGGACAAAATGCCATCCCTAAATGTAGAACATATAACAACGGCTTATTATACTTATAGGAAGGACAAAATGTCGTCCCTAAAGGTAGAACATATAGCAACGACTTATTATACCTATAGGAAGGACAAAATGTCGTCCCTAAAGGTAGAATATATAGAAACGACTTATTATACCTATAAAAAGGACAAAATGTCGTCCCTAAAGGTAGAACATATAGCAACGACTTTTTATCTATTGGGAGGAAAAATGTCCTCCCAATAGTTTATGGAACCTATTGTAAGGACTTTTGGATGTCGCGCCTATATGTTCTATCTATAGGGACGACACCAATGTCCTCCCAATTTTGTCCTCCCTCTTAACCTCAATTCTTGTAGTGGGAGATTGCTTTGCATCTCCCATAACAGGCGTTACGTCTAGTGGCAGCGCGTTCATACTTTCACTGGCCAAGGCAAATGATAATCTTTATGGTGTGATGTCTACTTTTGTCATGCTTCCACATTCAAGTCTTTTTCTCAATGACTTGATGTCACTTCTTCTCACATACGGTGCCACTTGATGAGACAAAAAAGTTAAACCACCAAGAATCGAGATCGAACCGCCTCAAAGCTCCATTTTGAATGGTTCGAACTCTAAAGTACTAGGGGGATCCGACATAGAAGCTCAGACGATCAACTCAGAAAATGTATTTATTGTGAGGAATAAACCAACGGAATAATAATAAATATTTACTCAATTCAAGGTTTAGGAAGAGGCACGCGTCCTCTTTATAGAGAATTTAAGAGACGTATTCCCCAAGAAATATGGTTTTCATCTTTCATATAATAGAATCCTCATAAATAAGAATTCCAAGATAGACCATGATTACTTTTCCTTATCTATTTTTGAGATTCTTATAAAATCTCTTACCATACTATCACAGAAGCATCATCTCGTAAGAAAAGCTTCTACATGCCTTTATCGTAACCCACTTCTAAACCGAGCTATCAATTCCTTCCAACTGAGCTCGCCCTTAAGCCGAGCTACAACCTACCTCTAGTTGAGCTCACCAACAAACCTAGCTACCACCTACTTCTGACTGAGCTTGACCTAAACTCAAGCTATCACCACCACCAGTCGATCAGACACCAGTTCATATAAATAAATGAGCAAGTTATAATAGAAATTATATCACTATATATAAAGTGTAATAGAATGCAACCAGTGGTTCGTGTTTTGTACATATTTTTTATGTGTTTTTTGTATATTTCTATTTCTCATTTTGTATGCTTTCATTGAGTTTTGTTGTAGCTCTAGTCGTATTTTCTTATTTTGCATCTTTGAAGTTCATTTCATCTTTTTGTTATTTTTGTATGATTAGCTCATTTTTAGAATTTTTTATTTTATTTTATTGTGAATAGATCAAGATTGGACAATGCAAGCCTGGGACGAGGTTGGAAGATGAGCCGAGCCCAGTGATTTCTATTCATGGGTCGATGAGCAAGTTGTATGGGAATCGGACCAAAATAAGGTGGAGGCAACGTGCTAAAAATTCCAGATGTGGAGGGTCTTATTTTGGACACCATAACTCTCTTAGCAATACTCCAATTCTGATTATTCAACAGGAAAGTGAAATCCAAAAGATAGATCTAAATTACTTATTAAGACATCAATGCCTGATAGGGAAGTTTAAAATCTGAAAAACCTTGACAACATTGTTGCATCGACCCTGCCTTGCCACCTGCTTATCCAAGCGCGCCGAACCCCGCATAGGCAGCAAACTTCGATGACACTTCGGACCTAGCATCGATGGACCCCTTCAACCTTCCCGATCCTTGCTCCTGGCCACCCGCCGAACCCCAGCCTCATCCACACTTTGGCGCCATCATTTTTGGGCTAAACCGGAAAAAACTGAAAATGCTCAATAACCTTGTCTTGTGAGGTGCCGAGCACATCCCTTTTTTAGATCGTCCACCCGAAGATTTCAAGGATATAAATACACTTGGTGGGTACTTGTACCTAGGACAACCTACATAACACACGAAAACCCTATCCCAATTTTCAGCCACCATTTCCATCTTCACTGTAGTTTCATTTCCAAGTGGACCACCATTATAGATCTAATTTGAATTTCATAGCTTTTAAGAGAAAAGATTCAAGTTTTATGCGTACTCTCTTGTTTGGAATGATGAGACCCACCTTTTATTTTGTGTGAGCTCTCTATTTTCTTGCTTTTATTGCTTCAATTTCATGTTGTTTTTATTATGGATTGTTGTTAAGTTTATGATGTTTATGCTTGTTCTTGCTTTGTGTTCTTGTTTTTTTTTTCATTATTTTAAGTTAAATTTCGTGGTCTAGGGCTTAGGTAAGTTGATGTGTATGCACAAGCATGTTTGTGCATTACTTAATTAGAATTAGTTTAATTGGAATATTTTGTTTGTTAATTAAGTATTTTTATGAAATCTTGATTTACTTCCATATGGCTTTGAGACTGATAAGAAATGAGTCAATGGATTTGATTCCAATTATGGGCTGGATCCAAATTCTGGATCGGTATAATTTACTTAGAGACTCATTCCAAACTCCGAATTGGTGCAATTTGAGTTCTCCCTAAGTTTCATATGTTATCGTCACACGAATCACAATCAGTGTGGCGGTTTCACTTTTTCTCTTAATATTGTCACTGTTAGCTGTATAAGTGTCAATATTGCACTAAAATATCACTTTACATATTAATACATCATTTAACTATAGAAAATGGAGTCATGCTTTCCTAATATTATCACTTTTGACTCTAAACGTGGTACTTTATATTTTAAATAAAATATTAACTTTTTTTTTCTGCAAGTATCACTTATGTCCTCAAAAGTGTTAATTTGTATTTTAAATAAAAAAAACATCAATTCTTTTTAGAATTGTCACTCTTAGCTTAATTGTATCACTTTGTGGTTTGCATATTATTGTAGATTAATTTGTTATATATTATTTTATAATATATTATATACAAGTGACAATTTTTATTATAAAAGTAACACTTTTAAAGCTAAAAGTGCCAGTAATAAGGGAAAAATGAATTTGTCACACGTAATCATATGAAGGTTAATACAAGTCTTTATCTTAAAAAAAAATTATAAGAGCACACATATTATGAAGGGGGTGGATATTAGCACCCCCGGTTTTTATGAGAACACATAAAAATGGTCATAATTGAAAAGATCAAAAATAACCATATCATAATACTCCCTCCATCCCACAAAAATAGTCCAGTATTCAATTTTTGTTCGTCCCACAAAGATAGTCCAGTTACCATATTTAACATATCATTAATTTCTCATTTCCACACATACCCTTAATTAATATTTCTTGCAATACCAATTTATCTCTTGGTTAATGCAATATTGATGAAAACAATGCAAAATTTTAATATTTCAATACAAATATTCTAATTTCAACACTAATTTTTTGAATTATTAATTGACATTTATAAATTTGAGAAGGGCAAAATTGGAAAATAATATATAAATTAATATCTTAACTATATAAACTACCAATTTCTTAACCAGTGTGAAGTTAACCGTAAGATTATTAATATGGGACGAAGGGAGTACAAAAATTAAACATTAAAAAAATATACATGATATCCCAAAAAATCGTTTCTTTCATATTTTACTTCTCATCTTCTTCATCCAAAAACCCATTTCATTTCCCAACCAAAAAAACTCAAAACACATGGAACACTAAAAACTCAAGAATTAAGTATTATGATGCGAAAAAAATGAATAATTAAATTTTCTTGACAACAATCGTATGTAAATCATCACACATTGTTGTTTTTGTTCCTTTTTTATGTCACTTTTTCCACTGTACTATTACTGTTCGTTAGGCCTCGAAGTCGTGATTATGTTCGAACTAGTTTTAATGAACATGTATGGTTTGTTTGAAAATATATTTCTAATATAATACATTTGTTTGATGATAATTTTCGAACATCCTGTTCTGTTTCAGGAAAGAAACAAAAGGTGCTCGAAATCGATTTTCGAAGGGCATTCTAAAAAAAATCAACATTGAACAATTGTTCATTTTCTTTAAAACGTTAACATATTGTTTAAGTAAATGGTTCGAACAACTCTGCTTTGTTCGTGAAACTAGACTCGAACAACCTAAGGTTCGACTGTTTTTTCAATTTTATATGGTGAAATATCAATTTCGGTTTTCACATGAAACAAATTCAACTTCCCAATGTCAACAACTTTGTTGAAGTTTTTGATTTATTGAAGTTTTTTCTTTCTTTCGTTGGTGTATCCTCTCTCTCGTTCTTCTTTTATATTTCTTGTTTTCGCTTTTTTATATTCATCCATTTTTTTCTCTCATTTTCTTCTTTGCCTTTTCTTTTTCTTTTTTCTATTTTATATTTTTATTTTAATAACAAATGAGGCTAGGAGTAATATGTGTATATTTTGGGATGAAAGTAGTAGAATATATATGTGTGTGTGTGTGTGTGTGTGTGTGTGTGTGTGAATTGGATCCAATTAGTCCAATTCTTAAAATGAGTTCATAAGGCCAAATCTTAGTCACTCAATAGGTTTAGATCTAATAAATGTAAATTGGTTGGATGATGGTTGGCTAATAAATATATAGCATGTATTATTATATACTTATACTACTAACTGTTTATCATCGGACATATAAAAGTGCATTAATAAACTATTAAATGTGCAATAAAACTGTTGGAGATTGTTTGGAAAAACTTGACACATAATGCAAACATTGTTGTCATTCTATGTCTTAATGTGCAGTGAATTATTATTTTTTTTTAATTTAAATTTTCGCAATAATCTCAATTCGAGCTTTTAAATGTACAAATTGTCAGGAAAATGGAATGAGTATTGTTCCTTAGGTCGTAAGAAATAATATGGTGTAATTTATTTTGACAATATTTATATTTTATGGAATTATAGACAAATTGCAATGAAGGAGAATTATTAATTGGAGAGAAATATAAATTATGTGATTTATATTAATTAATAATATTAATATTCATTTAAATAGTAATTGGTGCATATTTAAGAATCTATTGATGCGCATTTAGAAAGATAAAGATGTATTTGTCACATAAACCAATTTATATCCATTGAATCTAATGTATTGAATGATTGTGATTTGACCCTACATACTCATTTTAAGAAGTTGACCCATTTGATGCACGCCATAAATCCACCCATGTTGTTAATTGTGCTAACTATTATTGTTGATTTGTCAAGAGGAGAGCATTATGGGTAATAGGTGGACCAATTAGAATGCTCCAAAAATGAGGTGTCAAGCTGTGGTTCAAATGGGTCTATTTTGGGACGAGGCCAAAATTTTGACCAGGTATAAATACCAACTTTTTTTTATTTATATTAATATTGTTTTGTCCAAGAGAAAACGATCTGTTCTTTTTTCCATGCTCTCGATCTGTTTTTTTTTTTTCCAGAAAAATCGATAATAAGAATTTTTCGAGAATTCTCGGATAACTACATGATCATTTGATATTAAAATTGATGACCACATCAAAAAAAATATTAAATATTCAGATATCTATTTCAGATCTAATTTTCACAAAAAAAAAAAAAAAACTTTTCAGATCGATTTTCACATATCCAAAGAAATATCAAAAATTCCAAGTCGACTGTGTGTTCGTCCAATTCAATGAATCGATCGACGATACCGATTCTTTGGGTGTATAGATTGTAGATCCGGTCTTTTTACAAAACAAAGTATTTTCAATTCCCGGTCTTTTTTCTAAATTTTTTCAGATCTTTTTTTATGAGTTGTAAATATCGATCATCAAAATCGGTATGCAGATTTTTTCAGATATGTTTTTTTCAGAGCTGTTTTTTTAGATCTTTTTTTTTTAATAAGGATTCATTTTTTTCAGATCTGTTCTTGACACCATCTTTTATTGAAATAAAAATAGTATGTTGTGTTCAATATACTGCTATTTTTAGATTAACTCTGTTAATTCTTTTGTACTCGCAAATGATGGTTTCTTCCTAATTTGGTTATTATTAATTTGCTGATTGACAGTTAAAGAATCTATTGGAATTGTGGATTAGGGTTCCATACGACCAATTCTCTCTGATATTGTTGTTTTGAATTTTCAATTTGTTTAAATCGCTTCTTCTCTGTAGTTATTATTTTTAGATCTAAAAATTTTAGAATTTTTGGGATTGCGTTAATTAGCAATCAGCTAATTGGCAGCTGTCTGTGGTCGCATTTTTTTTTGGATTTAATCGGCTGAAGCTCAAGGTGATCCGCCGTTCTCTCTCTCTCTCTCTCTCTTCTTCAATTTTATGGGAATTTTCATTTAAGAATAATTTAGAATCTAGATCTCTAACTCATTTTTTGATTTAAATCATATTCTTACTGCTATTTTAATTTTATGTGAGTTTTATAACATTCTTGAATGATTCAGATAGCTCTACTGTGAGGTTTCGCGTGAGTGTTGTTTGTTTCCTGAGATGATTGGGATATATGCATTATTCTCTGTTTTGTTTTCATCTTGAAGCTAAAGGCGATTCGTTTATCTCTCTAGGCGATTCGTTTATCTCTCTATATCCCTCTTTACATCGGTTTTGTGTATAGTTCATTTACTATTGATTTTTAGAATCTTGATCTCTATTTCGTTTGTGATTGGCAATGTCTTAAGGATCTACGACGTATCACCCAAATCATTCAATCCAATGTTATATAGTGATTGTTTCCATTGGTATCAATTTTTTACCCTTCTTTTTGAAACTCTAGTTTTTTATTTAAATATGTGTAGTTTAGATGTTAATTCATGGCAGCAGTTTAGAGCTATAATGAAATGGCGGAATTTTATATTCATAATAATACTCTGGCATGGCTTTAATTATTCTTTCACCACCATATGTAAGTCTGCTATTTTTATATTTATTTTATTTTTAATAACTATTTTTTATGTTGGGATTAATACCAATTCCTTTAAACTTTAGCATAAGTTAGGTGTGCTATACGAAAATTTATGCTCTGATCTTATTTGGTTTCATGGGTAGTAGTTTAATTGTTAAATTATGTGATTTATTGAGTGATTAGCCCCCATATTAATGAAATGAGAGTAACTGAATGAACAAAGTATTTACAGTCTGAAATCTGATTAGTTGAAATTAATTATAGTCTCAAATTGGAGCTATTGCAGAAACGCGTTTGAAAAAGAAAAAATCTTGATCTGGAAATTAATAACTCCCTGATTTGGAAATATGATTGCCTTTATCCAGAAAGTTTTATCATATTCTATTTTCAATTCATGAACTGATTTTTTTATATTAATTAACACTTTGAGGCAAGTCATTGCACCGCTTTGAACAGGTCTGAGGGTAATGATAATTCGAGCAACTCGAGTGATTTTTGTTCAAATCACCAAGTTTGGGTCAGATTTATTTTCTGAATTCTGGGTTGTTTATGATGTTTTTGGGTAAGTTATGAGCAATGTGCGAAATGATTTTCTGAGATGATGAGAAAAAAGAGATAAAATTAAAAATCTTTAAATCATAGCAAGTCCAGGTGCGCGCGCGCGCACACACACACACACACACACACACACACACACACACACACACACACACACATATATATATATATATATATATATATATATGGTTGTTGTTGTTGTGAAGGTTTAATAATATCATAAAGTTCTGGTAATTGATACTTGCATATACACATGAAAAAATGATACATGTGATGATTTTATTTGCTATGATTAAATAATTTCCGGTCTTAAAAATATTGAATAAAAAGTCAACAAAGTGCTAAAAAGTGTGATATTTTGATGCGAATTTAATCTTTATGTTTGTTGTTGTAGATTTTGAGTTTTATCTTTATCTAATTTTGGTTTCATTGATATATTTATATTTAATGGTCTATGGGCTTCTTGAATCTGAAAATACCAAGAGCCCCTACAATCTGCCTTAAAATGTGTTAGATATTTTTTTACATGTTTTTCCTGCCTCATACACAAATAGGAACAGTTTGGTTCAAATTCATGTGGTAAAGTCCAAGCATCTTTGCATTTAGTTTTATTTTCAATAGAGAACTCATTAATCGAACTACAAACAAGTGATCCTTTGTTTGGGGTTTATACAGTTATAAATTATTTGATATTATAAATGAGTGATCCTTTGTTTGAGATTATAAATGTGTGTGTGTGTGTTGTATTATGTGTGTGCGTTGTCAATCATTCTTGCTGAGCTATTTGCTGGCAAGCCTATCATGCCTGGAAGAACAGAGGTATTTTGAGACTTTTACTGTTATTATAAAGTTTAGGTTTAATTACAAAACTGCCCCTGAGGTTTGGGGTAATTAGAAAAACTAACCCTAAAGTTCAATACATAATCAAACTCCAAGGTCCTTTTTGTAATTTCTAAAGCTCTATGGATTTTTTTTTCGTAATTAGGCCAGCAGAGGTATTTTTACTCTTTTTGTTATAAAGTTTTGGGTTACTAGCAAAAACTACCCCTAAAGTTTAATTGTTATTTCAAACCTCCAGGGGGTTTTTGTAATTTTCAAAACCCTATATTTTTTTTTTGTTTTGTTTTTTTATTTTTTTTTAATTTTTTTGTATTTTGTATAACATAAGTATTTTAAGACTTTTTGTTATTTAGTTTTGGGTTAATTTCAAAACTAACCCTGAGGTTTGGGTAATTACCAAAACTACCCCTAAAGTTTAATTAATCAAACCTCCAGTGACTTTTTTTCTACCTCCAAATGGATCTTTCTTTCCACATCCCCTTTTAATTTTGTTTCAGTTTTTTCAGTCCTTTCATCACAATTCGTTGGTCTAAAGAACATGCGAGCGCGAGAGCAGATTAAGTGTAATTATCAAACATGGTGGGAAGAAGTGATATGTTGGTTGAAGTGATCGCAAAGGAGCCATCAAGAATTTCCATTTTGTTTATGGAATATTGACTAAGTTTTTTTTTTATCTTTTGATTTTTTAATCTGATTATAGTTGGTTTGGATTTTTTGTAGTTGTTTCAATCAAAACTAATTTTGATTGAATGTGTTATTGGTGTCCTTGGATTTCATTCGATGGTGTATGGTGGCTTACTAATTTGAGAATGTTTAGGTATTAAGTTGGAACCAAGAAAATCAAGAGTTCTTCCAAAGAGTTCAAATTTCCATAGTTTTAATCTATTATTTATCTCTTTATTTTGGGTTGCTTATGTTTTTTTTAAATAAGTAGCGGCGCTTTTATTAAAAAAGGAGAAAAAGTATCTGAGTACATAGCAAACAATGAAAAGAAAACAAAAATAAAGAAACTAGCGCTTCATAAGAAATCCTCGCTTAAGAGAACTCTTTGGGTTGCTTCTGTTTTTATATGGTGTTTTTTATTTTGGTTGGCCTATCTTATGGTTTGCTTATTGCAAGTCTGGACAATTTTAACTTATTTTGCTTTTTCTTAATGACTTTATGGGTTTGAATTTGTTGTTTGTCTAATATGAAATTGTTATAATACCCTTAAGGTTTAGTTTACTTTTAGCAAACTCAACTATCTTTCAAAACTACAAATTAGAAACATTGCCTCCTAATAGGGAATTTGGTCCTTTTTGTTTGGCTATTTTTCTTTGCATTTTACAAATTACACCCACAATGGGGTTTATTTTGTAAATATGAAAGATAATTTGTTTATTTTGTAATTAAGTCAAAACTCAAGGGTAGTTTTTATAATTTTCTCTTTTTACCATTAAATAGCCTTCTTATTATTGGAAGGGCTCTAAGATTTTTCCAAGCTCTCATTATCTTTCCACCTCACTTGGCTCACTCTGCAAAGCCTCTAAGCCTGAGGTGAGTTTTTTTATAGTGGTGATTTATAATTATGAGAAATTTAATGTTGTGTGTTTGATGATTTTGTGCTTTTCAAACAACTATGGTGAGTGTAGATTCTTGATTTATGGGTATCCTGCATTTTCTTTTTCTTTTTTTTCTTTTGGTTTATTTTTTCTTATTTAAAAAAATTACTCAATGATCTTTAAATTTGCAAATACCCTTTGTTTCTCAAATTGGAATTGCATCCTTAGGGGATATTTGTTAGGTATAAGAACTTTAGGGGTGTTTGTTTGTTTCTCTAAGGTTTGTATGAAGAGAGATCTAATTCCTTTTAATCTACACAGCTTTTAGTTTCCAACTACATTTTTTAAATCATTTTGTTAGACAAAAATAGAGAAAACAACAACCCATGCTTCATCTTTTCTTTATAAGTGGCTTTTTCAGGCCCTCCTTTTTTTTCTTTTTTATTATTACTATTTCTATCTTTCTCCTTCTTTTTTTTTTAGTCAAATCTTTTGCCCATCTGTGCTTGAGTGAACACAAACTTTTATTTCCCTTTGATCTAATTTAGTTTGGAGTGAGTGAGTAGTCTTTTTTTTTTTTATTGATTTATGGGATTTTATGTGCTCTCAGGTTGAAAATGAAGCATTAGTGATCCAAGGACCAAAAATGGGTACAGTGATGAGCCAAGTCAAGAAATTGGATGTCTCTGTGTTGGTCTTAGGTCAAAAGAAGCCCTTTCCATTTCTCAGTTGGTCAGTCCATTAATCCTCATAGTAGCTAGATAACTACTACTAAAGTTAGGTTTATTACACAAATACCCCTTAAGTTTAGCCTAATTACATAATACTACAACTATCTTTCAAAATTACAGAAAACCCCCTCTCCATTTTGAGGTATTTGTAATTAGACTAAAAATTTTGGAGCATTTGTATTTGAGCTACTGTTTTATTTAATTTGCTATTGTGTGAGTGTTACCAAAAAAAACTCTAAGTACATCACTCAGAGTGTTTGGAGTTTGGATCATCAAATGTTGAAAGAGATGTGATAGAATTATAATAATAGTATTTACTTAATAGACTCGATGTGGCGATGTTCAATGCGATTCTATTCAAATCTGCTGAAGAAATGCCAACAGATTCTGTTTCTAATCCCATTAATGATTCTAAAGTCCTTCCAATGCTGGCTGGGAAATCCAGCTTTGGTGCTGGCGCGCAGTTGAAAAATGTTGTAAGTGCACAAAATATAAATAAATCTTACATTATATAGTCTTTATACTACAAATCATTTTCGTGTGATCTTCTCTTTACGGTCCTGTAGATTGGGAACTGGTCCAGATGGCTTAGCGATCTGTTTGGGTTAGAAGATGACTCGGCTGATGATATTGGTATTCTTGAAGATGAAAAAAGGCCGAAATCTTTCAAGGCATTTTGTCTCCTCCACGCGTTGATTGATCTCATGATGCTTCCTTTTAGAATGCTTGCTGATGTTTCTACCATAAAAAGAGGTAAACAAAAAAAAAAACTGATCATCAGCTTGAATTCTTTTAACCATAACAATTATTAATATTCTCTTTTCTTCTAACCCCATTCCACGAAAAATAATCGACGCACTAAATTCTGAGGTTGGTACATGTTTTTCAAATAAAAAAAGAACTCTCTTATTATTGTAACCTATTCAAGCATTCACACTATTATTTAAAAGAAGATTGCCAATGTCTAAATTATTCTTATGCATTACATGAAGCATTAATTACAAAAATACCCTTGAAGTTTAGTCTAATTATATAAAAACCGACCATTATTTAAAAACAAATACCTCTTTAACATTTATTTCAATTTTACAAACTGAACCAAAAAAAAGGGAGGTATAAGTTAAATAGATAGTTAAATACAAACCTCAAGAGTGTCTGGAACACCATAAGAGGATGCTTTGTAATTCTGAATGTTAATTGGATTATTATTAGTAGGGTTAATTACAAAAAGTACTCTTGAGGTTAGTCTAATTACAAAAAAAAACGACTATCTTTCAAAATTACAAATACCCCCTTAACATTTATTTCTATTTTACAAATTGCACCAAGCAATGGGAGTTTATTGGTTAAATAAACACAAATCTCAAGATGAATTATTATCTTATTTCTTTATTAGTTAATGAGACTGAATTCCAGGGGTAGGCAGTTGTAATTCCCCCTTAATTGAGAGTTTTATCTGATAATAAACAGTTCGGCTAAATTTATTATTTTTCAGGAGGTATCAGATAATTCAAATGACTTGATCACAAGTTGTCCATGCACAGCAACTCCTACAAAATATTTGCCTCCGTCTGTAGCTTTGCTTTCTTGTGTGGGATAAGTTGGAAGCCAGGTACTCAAGAGTAGTAGACTATCGACACTCAAGAAATCGGACACGAGCGATGATGATCTAGACTATTATGATTATAATCATATTAATTTGTTCAAGCCCAAGTTAATTAATTATTACGATATCAAAGTTCTTTTAACCACACTGTTACATGTTCTTTTTTCGCATCTTACTGCAATTCGAATCAAAATTGTATGAGTTCAAGAAATTTTCAAGAAATTATATAATTGTTTGTATATGAGTTCAAGAAATTTTCAAGAAATTATATAATTGTTTGTATATGAGTTCAAGAAATTTCGAAGAAATTATATAATTATTTGTATATTTTTATTTTGATTTTTTTTTATTGTTTGGATTTGTATTTTCATTATGAACATATATTGAGAAACTAATAAAAACTATAGTTTGGATAGCAAATATATGATTAGGTCTTTTTTATTTGTTTCTAAATTATGTAATTGTTTGTATAATGTATTTTGATTGTTTTCTTGAAGTGTTTGGAAACATGTTTAATGAACAAAATCAATCGGAAAAAAGATTTAACAATAACTATGGATTTACATATAGAAACAAAAAAAATCGGTCTTAATTATACTTTTCATCGCTTGAATGAATATGTTAAACGTATAAAATATAAATTTGATATTCTTAAGGGGTTGGTAATATTTGTACAATCTCGGTTTCTTTCGGATTATCCTAGCACATTCGGGGTATGTTGCTATGCTTAACAACTAATCCCGTGCATCGCACGTATAAATTCACTTGAAAATCATTTATTATGAAAAATAATGTAAATATAATTAGAACGATATCAGTACTTGAAAGATATTTATATTAAACAGGACACCACAACATATAGTTTAAAATATGACCGTACTTCAAAAAAAAGTATTTTTATTTTTATACCTATCACAAAACTTTTAAAAGTATCGTTTTAAAACTTTCGTGTAACGCACAAGTCATCTTTGTTTCACAATATCGATTAGTTAAGAGCGTAAAGGGTTGAACAGTCTTTTGTGCGACAAAAATAATATAATTGTAAAAAAGACAACTTTACATCAAATGACTCATAAACTTTATTATGACCGACCCTCATTGGTTGCTCACGGATCCCATTATCAATAATTTAGTCTATAAAAAAAATTTAAGAATTTAAAATGAACAACAATTTTTTAAATCCTAAAAATTTTTACCATTTTTTTTGCATTTCTCATATTTGCCCGCGAAAATCACACACACACACACATATATATATATATGGCAAAGACTTGGGTAAGTCCAGATTAATGGGTCCTCCCGTTAGGCCAACCCGACCCAATGGCATTATTGTAATTTGACCATGTATATCAATATACCAGGCCAAAAACGCAACCATTCTGCCTGTTTTTCCTCACCACACCGCCCGTTTTCCCCTTTCCCCCAAATCCTACACTGCCGATTTTCAACTCGCCCTCTCGCCGTCCGCTTTTCTTCATTCACCATCGCCATACGAGTCTACCGGCGACCTTCTCCATTAAACCGTCGTCCGTATTTTAATTTTCTCACCAGAGCACCGGCGATTTGTCCGTTCAAGATCGCGAACCTTTCTCAAATTTTCACTAAGCAGCGTGCTTTGTCCATTCCCAAACCGATCTCCGGCGATTTTTGATTTCCAACCGATCTCCGGCAATTTCAATTCGCCCTTCCGGCGGCCGGTGATTTTCAGGCTCAATTTTCACGCTTGCCTACCATTTCCCAGTTTTTTCGATCGAGCACCCGGAGATTTGATTTATCAAAGGTGAGTTCCTTTCGATTTTAACATTTCAGTTTCGATTTAGTTTTTCTATATGTTGAATTTGTTTGTGCCTAGCTTCCAACTAATTAGCTTTTCTTCCAAATGAATATCCCACTGCAATGTTTATGTGTAGTGTGCATTTGTAAATGCATACCTAGTTATTGGATGTATGCTTTCAGATATTGGTGTGTGAAATCAATGTGAAGACGTGGATTTGGAAATATTCTGGATGTTGCATATGATGTTCTTTGAATATTACCCTGTTGTACTTGCGTTTCTGTGGAAAGTTGAGTCTAATGTCATGCACATTACATATATGTTTCGTGCTTATTAACCAACACTTGACAGTTGGAAAATCATTGTTCGGTCCGTAATGATAAATCTGGTCTCTTTGCAATTTGCAGTCCCTTTTTTGATTATCTGGAGATGAAATATCAGTTGGAAAAGATTTTTGTTAAACAATCTTTCCGTTAAATAACTGAAAAACTTTCTTCAATAAATAATTTCGTAGTGTATAATTATACATATATTTACAAATGTTATCTAAGAATTAAAAGTTTATAAAAAAAAAAAAGAAAGGACAGTTCCAGTTAAACCCGGAACCGTGTATGAACTGTAACTGAAATGATAGAGGCCTAGCCTTTTCATCTATTGTTATTATTATTACATTTGATCTGAATGATGAATTAACTGCTCATCCATTTGATTTTGAACTATCGTAAGATGTTTAAAATGTGTGTGTGTTTTCCAACAGGCTAGATTTGTAGACTCCGATTAATATCGAGCACCCGTGGTATCATCCGCGATTTGGATTACTGGGTTGCGTAAACACTCGTAAATGTGTACACGTGGTATCTAAGCCTAGTTGTAGAAATGCACTGATGTGATTTTGTGAAATTCAGAGAGGATAAGCGGGATATGATTGGTAAATAAATACGTACGGGGATAAGAAGAATGTGAAAGTTAGATACAAAGAGGGTAAGAAGAAACTAAAAGAGCGAGGATAATAAGAAAACGGCCAAGAAGAGAACTGAGAAATGAAAACAGAGTGGATGGTGCATGGAATAATGGAGGTGTTACGAGAGCTGGGAGGTGACAAGCATTTTAGGTGGCTCGTGATGGGTGATGACGATTCAATTTTCTTCGTGGATAACATGGTCAATGTCCTTGCGAAATACGTGTTGGAATAAGGTGACCAACAAGCCAACTTGTGGCTGTGGTCTGACTATTCTCTAGTAATACAATCGTTTCTTATTCGAAATAATATCTATTATACATATTGGCATTCCATATCTTTTGTCCCATGCTAGTTGCATAGGTATGGTCCTGATGAAGTTACTTTATTACGGTAGATTGGTCTAGCAGAACCGTGAGATAATCTAGCACGTAATGTAACTCCTAGAACGTACACACAGTTATTGAACTAGAAAGAGGTCTCGATGAACCAATACCTCTTGTTCAATCGGGACATAGATCGCGAAGGGATCGTACTGTACATATAAGCTATATCACAAGGTTCTTGCAGGCACTTCATTTGTATCTAGGGAATTATGATGCGTAGTTGCTAGGCGCCTCTCATAATTCGTTGGGTTCTGGTTTGACCAGTGATTAAGTAAAATGAGTTTTATTTAATCAGGGACTCTAAGGGACGAGTTCATATAAGGACAATGTGTTGTTCGAATCACAATGTGTTGTGAACCCACGGCTAG
>BMAC01000431.1:536558-546784 GCA_014905375.1 Phtheirospermum japonicum | reverse complement strand
ATCTATCATAATTATGTTAATAAAATTCCTACATAACTAAAAAAAGAAAATAATCCTACGTGGCATTTACGTGGCATTCCATGTATATAAGTATATATATATATAATATTAGTTCTTATTATTTTAATATTAATTAGAGTATCTATTCTAATTATGTTAAGAAGATTCCTACATAATTAAAATAGGAAACTAATCCAAGGTGGCTTTTTAATTAAAAAAAGAAACCAAATCATAATAATATTAAATAAGGTATCTATCATAATTATGTTAATTAAATTCCTACATAACTAAGAAAAGAAAATAATCCTACATGGCATTTACGTGGCATTCCACTCATATTTTTTTCTCTCTCCAGACCTCTACTTTAATATATATATAGATATAGATATTAGTAATACATATATGTACACAACATTATTGATCATGTGCTGTTTTGTTTCTATTATTTTGGAGATTTATAATTCTTCCATGTCGTCGTCACCGCACACTAATATCTTCAAATCCTTTTGATTGTTGACGCGGGAAACAATAATATATAGTAGGTCATGACTGAACATGTAATTCTTTGGGTAAATGCGATGTTCAAGAAGGGTTGATCTTCGCTCTTGTTTTTCGCTCAATAATTACATTTTTATTTGGTTTGTGTGGACCTATAAGGTTTTATGTCACAACATAAGTTAAGGTCAGTAAAATAATATAAAAATTAAGATACAAATATTTGACGTATTGATATATGTGGTGTATATATGTATATATACACATACATATACACATATGTATAATCAATTAATTATACATAAAATAAAATTTGGAGGCTAAAAAAAATGTGCATATAAACTTTACACATATAGTATGCCTATTATTAAAAAACATGAAATATCCTTCTTTAGGTGTCACCTACTAAGATTATTTCCATGGAAGAAAATATAGTATAATATTGGGCAATACCTAAAATAATTGGAAATGTATCCCTTGAGAAAGACAAAAGAATAAAGGACAATTTAATGCAAGACAATTTAAATAATAAGTAAATAATAACAATGATAATGATAATAATAAATATCAATTTAATAATGATAATGATACTAATTAATGATCAAGATTTACTTTTTTATAAAACTATATATAACAAATGTATCCACACAATTTTGAAAGAAAAATAATAATTAAACCATTTCTCATTTAGTAATAAAAATTTAGATAAATTTCAAGTGGGATAGTTTTGACATTTATACTCACACTATTCCCTTTTCAAATTTGTATTCACAAAATTTTGAGTGGTTAAAATATCTTTTTATGCAACCACTGAGGAAATTTTAAAAATCTTTTATACTTTTTTTTAAACAACAGAAGCCACATTCAACCTTCTTGAAACAAATGAAATGTAGAATTCTCAATTTCCTCTATATATTCAATAATCAGAAATAAGTCTGGTATATCAGTCTTGTGTAAAGTACCAAAATACCAATTTGAATCAATCGAAAATAAATAGCATTCACAATTGCAAGCCTTACAATCTCAGATACCAAAATCTACATACAACAAAAATTGCATACAATCTCTTATTTGCATGAAACTTCATGTTATGTCTCATTAATTATTTGTTACAACTCAAATAACACTGATTTAAGGTCCCAATACTAATAACGTTGTTCAAGAAAATTTAAATAGCACTAATACAAACAATGAAATAAAAATAAATGAAATAAAGAATTTAATAAAGAATAAAGGTGGTAAGCTAAAATTAGATTAAATTATTTATGATGGAATTAAATTCTTTAAAACTAATGTGATAATACTAATTACTCCCTCTGATTCTATTTATATGTCGTTTTAATTTTAAATAAATTTATTAAGAAATGTATGTATTTATATCTCCTCCCACCTCATGAATTTAGATACATACCAAACCCTTCATCTTCCTTTTAAAGCATAAAATTATTGTTTGAGATACCTATATAAAAAAAATTAAGTACCAACATATCCATGGCTTCTAAATCAAAATAATAACTTTTTTTTTATTCCAATAAATATGAGAGTTCAAATCCTGAGACATGAGATTGATGATTTGATTCTACACACTTATAAGAAGAAGAAAAACACACCATATTTTAGATTTAAACACACTTATTAAGAATATTGATTGAGCTAAGACAGCTATGAGTTCATGTAGCTAATGCAGCTAGGAGTTAATTGAGTTGTGACTTGCACTTGACACGCTGATCGCACCGTACATCAAGTTGTAACCGAAGTAGACATGAAGGGAGTGGGATGATGATAACCGTTTAGTATTAATTGAGTATTTTTTTTAATTTGAAATGTATTCAACAAAGACTTATGAACTACACACTTGTCTCCAAGAAGAATGGTGGTAGATGTAACATGGGAGTGGGATAAGATGTAACATGGGAGTGGAAAAGTTATTTATAAAGATGAGAGAGGGAGAGTTTCATGGGATAATTGGTCAAATTTTTTAAATAAAATGATATTTAATTGAAACAAATCATTTATGCCAAAACGTAAGTCATATAGGAGGGAGTATAATCAGATCCCAAAAACCACTCGAATCAGTTTAATATTATATGAAAATTCGTACAAAATCAAAAGAACAGAATTAAAATAGTTGAAAAGTCAACAATATTAGGGCTGATATTTAAATTTAAAAATAGTTGAAAAATCAACAATTGTGACTTTGTGCTTCTAGTAGTGCAAATCAAAATAATAACTCAATTTTTTTTTTATTCCAATAAATATGAGAGTTCAAAACTAGATTGATGATTTGATTCTACACACTTATAAATAAAAAAAATCATATTTTAGATTTAAACATACTTATTAAGAATATTCTAAAAAAATATAAAAAAAAAATGAACCATATTTTAGATTTAAACACATTTATTAAGAATATTTTACAAAACAATGAACCATATTTTTCTAACTTTACAATCATGAACCATATAAATATATGTATAGTTGATAAGGTTTTGTTGAATATATTTCAAATTCAAATTAAAAAAAGTACGAATTTTTGTTGAATACATTTCAAATTAAAAAAGTACGAACAATAAAAAAAACTCAATTAATACCAACCATCTACCATACTTTGTTGAATACATTTCAAATTAAAAAAGTACGAACAATAAAAAAAACTCAATTAATACCAATCATCTACCATATAAATATAAATATGTGCAGTTCATAATACATTTCAAATTATAAAGTACTCAGTTAATACCAACCACCATCTACCATATAAATATGTGTAGTTCATAATACATTTCAAATGAATACATTTCAAATTAAAAAAGTAATCAGTTAATACCAACCATCATCTATCAGGTGGAGAAATAGGAATATTTGGAAGGCAAATCTTCGGAATTATTGGATTGTTTATTTATAAAGATACATTTCAAATTAAAAAAGTACTCAATTAATACCAACCATCTATCAGGTGATAGATGGAGAAATAGGAATATTTGGAAGGCAAATCTTTGACATTATTGGATTGTTTATTTATAAAGATGAGTGTTTTGCATGTAATTGTTGTGTTTTTCCTTGTGTCTTTAGTTAGAGTTTAATGTCGTTTCTATTAGTTTAGAGTCGTTTTTCATTAGGTTTTAGGTCTTTTTCTTGTTTATTATATTTTTGGCTTTAAGTGTACTAAGTGTGAGGTGTTTGTGCTATTTTTGGGTTTTTAAGTTTGAATTCTTGTTTTGTAGGTGGCTAAAAGGGATTATATTCGATTGGTGGATGTCTCAGTTGTCGTAATGCAAGCATAACTTCAGAACCATTTGTGCCATTTGCCTCCATTTTATACCATTGGAAAGCCGAGAGGATTGTCTAAAACTTTTGTGTTTACAACAATTCCAAATTACGATTCTAAGAATGGTAAAAAGCAGCTTTAAGTGGAGACAGTTTGTCGTCGCCTCGTTTATGGCAGGTTTTGGTGAGGAGCCCATAACTCTCGGAGGAAAACTCCAAATGACACAATTCAAAATCCATATTATAGAAAATAGAAAGGGCTATATTTCATATGAAAACATTATTGGCTAATTCCGAATTTTTGTCAGTAGATCGACTGGATTTCTGTCGATCGACTGCCTGGCAGAGAGTTGGCTGTTCGGGACTGGGCAGTCGATCGACTGAGACGCTGGGAGTTCGGCCATTTTGAGCATTTTTGGACGTTTTTGACCCTACAAGCAACTATATAAAGCCTACAACTTGCACATTTGAAGAAATAACTCCTCTCCCAACCCAAGATAGGGTTTGTGATCAAATTACTCTCAAATCTCTTGGATAATCTTCTCTCTTAGATTTTAGATTCGATTTCAAGCTTTTATGTAATTTCTTTTTCCTAGATTAGGTTTAATTTCAAGCACCCCCTTGGGTTTTTAAGCCTAAGAAGAATTCAAATACTCCTTTGGATTGTTACTTTGATGCAATTACATTCAAGCTTTGTTTTATTTCTTAATTCAAGTAAGTTTCCCTTCAATTTCATGTTTTATGCTTTAATTCCATGCTTGTTCTTCATTTCCATGCTTTGTTCTTCATTTTATGCTTTTTTTCTTAGCACCTTGAATTCATGATGAAACTTGTGAATTGGCTATGGAATCTAGATGAGTGAAACATCTAGATCATAGATCGGCCCTTGGAGCATCTTGATTTTGAGTTTTTGCTAAGCTTTATTTGCAATTTTATTTTTATGCTTTATTTCATGCTTAATCCTAGATCTAGGCTTTGTTTCTTGTTATTTTTCTTAAAGTTTTAAACTTTCATGTCAACTTTCATTGATTTTTACATCCATGCTTTCAATTTTTGCTAATTTGCATTATTTAGGAATTTATGCATAGTTGTACCTTGTGCTTGCATGCTTGTACTTGGTGAAACAATGCATTTTCTTACTTATTTCCTTTATTGCTTTGCATTTTCTATTCGAGGCATCCGATGAGGCATACGACCAACTTGCATTTTCAATTTTTAGGATAGTTTAACTATTTTAATTATTTTATTTTCATTTTCTTTTATTTTTCAAAGTTTGAAACACATAGATTCCTCAATTGAATTGAAATCCGATAAAATCGAGCCATGAACCCGATGATATATTCATCACCACTAAAACTATGAAAACAAAATGGCGCCGTTGCCGGGGATCGAACCCGGGTCACCCGCGTGATGGGCGGGAATACTCACCACTATACTACAACGACGCCATTTTGTTTTCATAGTTTTCGTGGTGATGAATAAATCATCGGGTTCATGGCTCGATTTTTCAAGCTTGAAACACATTGAAACTTACAATTGAATCGATTTCCGATAAAATCGAGCCATGAACCCGATGATTTATTCATCACCACGAAAACTATGAAAACAATGAGAGAGGGTGAAATAGAAATATTTGGAAGGCAAATTTTTGACATTATTGGATTGTTTATTTATAAAGATGAGTGGAGGAGAGTTTATAAGGGATACTTTTGGAAGTAAAACAAATTTTTAACTTAAAATATTTAATTGAAACAAATCGTGTATGCCAACGCCATATAAGAGGGAGTATAATCAGATTCCAAAAATCTCTCGAATCAGTTATGAAAATCCGTACAAACCAAATATGAATCAAAAGAACAAAATTAAAATAGTTGAAAAGTCAACAATATTAGGCTGATATTTAAATTTAAAAAATAATTGAAAAGTAAACAAAAGTGGTTTGCGCCCAAAAAAGTTTCTTTTTAAGGAAAGAAAAAAGTTTTGGCGGGAGACAAAACAATTGCCTCATATATCCAGTACTGTTATTATATAGAGAGAGATTTATTTTTAAAAGTATTTACTATAACAAAAAAGATTTGATGATAAATATTAATCGTGTTAATTATATATTTCTTCCCCTTTTTTTTTTGTTTATATATGTAAATTATTTAACTCAATATATTCTTTATGAATTCAAATAATTATGAAAATATTACACGAATAAATTCATAATACCCTCCAAATATAAATCAGCTTAAATTATAGATCCCCATATATCTTGATTGATATTATCCATTCACAGATTTGAATTAAAGAATATCTACATAGCCGATGAATATGGGAATAAGGAAGTCAATTTTCTCAATCAATTTATTTTTAAAAGTATTTACTATAACAAAATAGATTTGATGATTACTAATTAATCGAAGTAGTTATAAAATTGGAAAATTGATATATGTAAATTATTTAACTCAATATTTCTAATTCTAAATTTTGTTGATATATGTAAATTATTTAACTCAATATATTCTTTATGAATTAAAATAATTATGAAAATATCACACGAATAAATTCATAATACCATCCAAATATAAACTCATTGAAATAGAACAAATAAATCAGCTTAAATTATAGATCTCATGTATCTTGATTGATATTATTCGTGTAAAGATTTGAATTACGAAATGTCTACATAGCCAATTAATATGTTTATAAGGAAGTCAATTTTCTCAATCAGTTTATATTTATGTATAGTATTTACTATAACAAAATAGATTTGATGGTAACTAATTAATTGCAGTAGTTATAAAATCGAAAAATTGATATTATCTAATACGATGATTCAATAAGTATCCCTTAATTAAATATCCCTTAATTAACTATCCCCTAATTAATTGTATAAAGTAATCCTCGGATTAATTATGACATTTTCTTAAATTTTAAAAACAGAATTTTGTTTTCAAATATATACAATCATCATCCTAACGGAAAGATTTAAGATTAAATCCGAGTATTTATATTTTCAGTCTTATTAGTAGATGTATCTTTATATTTACTAAAATATATTATTTCTTAAAATAATTCATAGATTTGCTCGACACCACTCTATATATATAGTTGCTACAAATCTCGAATCTACAATTTGTCTAGCTAATGGATTCGAACACGAAGCCTAAAAATGATGTCCCAAATCACACACTTGCATTGTATCAAGAAACAAAATTGGTATATGTCTTTAGTTTATGCCAAATTATTTATAAAAATCTTATAAATATTTCGACTAATATTTCCTTTTATAAAAATTTTGCTATGTTTCATTAAATATTTTTTAATTCAAAAAAGTATTCCCATACTACATAATAATATTATTCGAATAAAGACCCTTCAATAAATACTATTGAAATGTAATTAAAATCACTATTAATTTTATAATAATATTAAATAATGATTTCATAACTATTAAATAATGCATGTTTAGTGTCGTATCAAGCAACTTAACATATATATTTTACATGATTATACTATTAACATATATTATGAATAAAAAAAGAACTAATGCAGTAGTTTTCTACTTAATTAAAAACAATATATAATAAAATTGTAATAATGTTTATTCCGTCCTTTTTTAGCAATTCATCTTCTTTGAATATAAACTGAACTATCTTATTAAGATATATAGATTTTTATATTGTGTTTATGTTTACTACAAGAGCAAAAATTTTTTTTTTTTATACACAAATATATGAATATTTATGACTAATGAATTTTATAGAATATTTGTTTAGAGTAAGGAAACATTCCTTAGTAGACAATAAAAAAAATACGATTAAATTACTTAATATATATATATATATATATATATATATATATATATATATATATATATATATATATATGATTTTATTATAATATTTTGATGTTGATCTTATTAATATATGTTGAAACACTATTAAAAAAGCATTCAGGCAAATATCAATTTTGTTCAATTACATCTGAACTGAATTAGCCAAATTAGCTGCTCTTATGGATCGGGAAAAACTAATCATTTTGGATGAGGCGTCAATTAAAGGGTATTAATGGGCATTTTGGCTTTAGGGCCTTGATAGCCTTGATTTATGTATTACCCAAATTAATTAAATATAATTAAACCCACAAAATTAACTCTATCTTGCTTTAGGGTTCGAACTTTTTTTAAGGTTTGCTTATTTGAACAAAATAACCAATCAGTAATTTGTTTATCCTACTATTACTGAGTTTACTATTTGTACTCAAGTTCTTATCTGTACTTTTTTATTAGTTATTGATAAAAATATTTATTACTTTTGTATATTTAATAATCCTTTCTTCTGGTAGGTAGCAAGAATATTGAGGGCAAGGAGCATTTTCGAGTCCAATTTCTGTAGTATAGGCGCTGGTCACCACCTTTACAAAAAAAAACCATTCAGAAAATAGATCTATTTTCTGGAAAATACATTCAGAAAATATTTTCCGAATATTTTTTTGGTATTAATATTCAGAAAATATTTTCCAAAAAAATGAGGTTTTCTCATTAAAATAGAGAGATAATCTCTTTATTTAATCACCCGAAATTCACGGTCAACCTATTAATAATATCCTTAAAATAATTATACGAATAATTATTAGTATTAGTATTTTAATTTAATTAGTATTTTTTCACGAAGATAGTTTCCCCCATCTTTGTCAATTTATTAGTATTAGTATTTTAAATTTTATGATAATTATATTTATGAACAAATATATATGTATATATATTTTTTATAATTAAGTTGAATAAATAAAAAAGCGTATGCCCAAATACATGGAGTGCTAAATATATGAAACCAATTTTAACTAAATATATCAATTGATCACGTTACCATGATTTAATAAAGAATTTAAGGATAAATTAGTAAGATTTTTTTTTATCAATATACATATATACGTGTCTATATATATAGATATGAAACTGATTTCAACTAAATATCTTTATTAATCACGTTATCATGATTAAGTTATTCAAAGATATATTATACAACTAATTACATATCAAATCACACTACTCTCATAATTACTACACATTTGGTAAAGTATAAATGGGAAAATATATTTAACATAATTAAGTATTGTATCAAATATATAATTGGTAAGAATAAAACTCTCAAATATTTGTTTTGAAATTATTCCTCATATTAATAAATTATATACTTAAACTAATATATTCACACCAAATATACACTAATTCATAAAATCAAAAAAATTATAATCCTCATAGGGTTAAACTTCATATATATATTCCTAGAACGACATAGTATTTCGGTCTTAATTATATTTACGGAGTTTACAAGAATTTCGGAATTTACATGAATTTACAATAATCCATATAATTTGGAATTTACAAGAAGTTCGGTCTTAATTATATTTTTCATCTCTCGAATGAATATGATTACATTATAAAATATACATTTGATATCCCTCGAGGGGTCCTTAATATTTTCATAATTTCGATTTTTTTCGGGTTTGAACGTCATATTAAGGGTAATTTGCTATATTTAACAACTAATCTCGTTGATTGCATGTGTAAATGCACTATAACATTATTTATTGTAAAAATGAAGTAATGTAAATAGAAATATACCAGAAGTTGAACAATTTTTATATTCGAATGAGACGCTACATAAGTTTAAAATACAATCATACTTTAAGATTTTTTATTTTATTTTTATAGATATCACAAATCTCTTAAAAGTGTCATTATGAAACTCATGTATAATGCACAAGTCATCTTTATTTCACAATATTGATAATATATGAGCATAAAGGGTTGAATATTTGATGTAATGTAGAATCTCTGAATGCGCAGCTGTCAATGTTTCAACCATAACTTCTTCTAGAAATATCAAATTCATGTATGGTTTGCGGCATTAGAAAGATGACTTAATTATCTTTCCATCAATATGAGGTGAATTCTCATATTCCAAGTATTCAGAACGTTATGAACGTTCCAAGTGACGACCATAAGTCATAGGGACACTTGGAGTTTGAAAGTTGCTTTTATTATTGTTTCTTTTCATTCATTGAGTCTTAGGTTGTTTAAACCTATAAATACCTGATATTTTGTGGTTGATGGGTTGATTAAAGTTTAGAGTAATTGTTTATCAAGATTGAGAGTTTGTTCTCATTATCTTATTGTTCCAACTTGGAAGTCGAATAAAGTACTCTTTTGTTTCATAATTCATTCATTTATTCATTCATTTATTTTCCAATAGAAAAAAAATAGGTTTTATTTCTGGGTCGCTGAGGTGCACACCTCTCCGCCCCGAGCGTATTTCTCGGGTCTTCTTACTATTTTTTCTATTTTTTTTGGGGGTTTTTCCATTATTCATCTAAAATCGGAAAAAAAAAAATAGAAAACGCGTGCGGAACGATCGACGCCCGACCCCCATGGTTCCACGACGCCGAGGCGCACCCCTCCCCGCCCCAGTCGT
>BMAC01000431.1:412257-536090 GCA_014905375.1 Phtheirospermum japonicum | reverse complement strand
GACCCCCGTGGTTCCACGACGCCGAGGCGCACCCCTCCCCGCCCCAGTCGTGAAATGATGGGATTCGTTTTTATTTTTACTAATTCTTCTATTTTTTTGGGGTTTTTCCCATTTTTTCATTTAGAATCGGAAAAAAATAGAAAACGCGTGCGGAACGCACGTGCTCGTTTTTATCTCTAGCCGATCGGATAGTTAATCTCAACAGCAGACTTATCAAATATGACGATATTATCAAAATCCCGGGAGACAAAAGAAACTATATATATATATATAATATTTTTTCATTCTTTTCTTCAAAAGCAGTTGCACATACAAGAAATAAAGATTGATTTCTAGAGACGTCTCTATATAAATTAACAAGATGTAGAAATATAATTGAATTAGCACATAAATTATATGGAAACTTACTAGGCTGTCTGATTTAGGGTCCAATATAACCTTGAAAAACTTTTGGCGCCGCCATTGCTACGGTGAAGAGGGGTGATTTTGGTTGGTTTTGAATTTGTTGGAGAAAAATCTGAGAAATAGATGCACCCCGTGGTTCCATGACGACGAGACGCACCCCTCCTATTTTTTTATTTTTTTATTTTTTTAAAATATTAATTAAAATTCTGAGGGAATTGAATTTCCCTCAGTTTTATTCCGAGGGAACCAATAATCCCTCTGAATAATTCCGAGGGAAATTTAATTCCCTCGGAATTGTAATTAATATTTAAAGAAAATAAAAATTAAACTGAGGGATTTTGGATTCCCTCGGTTTCATTCCGAGGGATTTCTTATTCCCTCGGTAGCTTTTCAATTAAAAAAAATAAAATAATAATATTCCGAGGGAAATTCGTTTCCCTCGGTTTTCCGAAGGATTTATTCTCTCGGAATAAATTCCCTTGCCAAATCCGTCAATTTTTTCCTCGAAAATCATGGCGGGAAAGAATGGCGCCAGAATTCCGAGGGACATTCCGAGGGAATTTCTTTCCCTCGGAAAATTCCGAGGGAAGTCGATTCCCTCGGTTTTTCCCTCGGAAAACTGCTGTTTTTTTGTAGTGCATCTTCTTCAAGAGAAGAGGTACATTCCTTACTTACCTTTCCGGAGTTTGAAAAAGAAGCTCAACATGAAAGTATGATCTACGTCTTGGTGGCTAAAGAATGTGAAGAGTCCTTCGAAATACCAAACGATGTCAATGATCTTTTAGAAGAATTCAAGGATGTAACTCCCGATGAATTACCTCATGGACTTCCACCTCTCCGAGAGATCCAACACCAGATTGATTTGGTGCCTGGAGCCGTTCTTCCGAACAAATCCCATTACCGAATGAGTACAAGTGAGCATGAGGAACTCAACAGTCAAGTAGCGGAATTACTTAGAAAAGGGTTCATCAAGGAGAGTTTGAGCCCATGTGTTGTTCCTGCACTTTTGACCCCAAAGAAGGATGGTTCATGGAGGATGTGTGTAGATAGTCGAGCACTCAACCAAATCACCATAAAATATATATTTCCCATACCAAGGATTGATGATATGTTTGACATGCTAGCCGGTGCCCAAGTATTTTCAAAAATTGATCTCCGCAGCGGCTACCATCAAATAAGAGTCAAACCAGGAGATGAATGGAAAACGGCGCTCAAAATTCAGGAGGGTTTATACGAATGGCTTGTCATGCAATTTGGTTTATCTAATGCTCCAAGCACTTTTATGCGGGTAATGAATCAAACTCTTCATGAATTTATTGGGAAGCTTGTAGTTGTTTACTTTGATGACATCCTGGTTTATAGTCAAGATTCACGGGAACACATGGGGCACTTAAGATCGGTTTTCCTAACCTTGAGAAAAGAGAAGTAGTATGTGAACCTCAAAAAGTGCTCTTTCATGACAAGTCGCTTAGTTTTTATCGGTTTTGTACTTACGTCCTCAGGCATTATGGTGGATGAAGAAAAAATCAAAGTTTTCCAAGAATGGCCTACTCCTAAAAAATTGCATGAAGTTCGGAGTTTTCATGGGTTAGCTTCATTCTATCATCGTTTCATCAGGAACTTTAGCACCATTGCAGCACCCCTATAAGATTGCATGAAGAAAGGAGAATTTAATTGGACTTCTGAAGCCGAAGCAAGTTTTAATATTGTGAAACGACGACTTTCTAGTGCGCTTGTTCTCGCACTTCCCGATTTTGACAAAGTTTTTGAGATTGATTGTGATGCTTCCTATGTCGGCATTGGGGGTGTTCTCAGTCAAGAAGGTCATCCTATTGCCTTCTTTAGCGAGAAATTGAACGACACAAGAAGGAGTTATTCTACTTATGATGTAGAATTTTACGCAATTGTTCAAGCACTTCGACATTGGCGTCCTTATCTTATCCAGGGAGAGTTCATCCTCAATTCTGATCATGAAGCTCTCAAGTATATTAACTCACAATCAAACTTGAATAAGAGGCATGCTGGTTGGGTATCGTTCTTACAAGATTACACTTTTGTGTTAAGACATAAGAGTGGCAAGTTGAACAAGGTGGATGATGCACTTAGCCGACGTGTTGCGTTGTTACATTCCATGAATATTCAACTTGATGGATTCGGTCATATCAAGGGGATGTATGGGGAAGATACTGATTTCAAGATGTTTATTTAAAATACAAAGGAGGCCACGTGGAGGACTATTACTTGCTTGATGATTTTCTTTTCAAAGTAACAAGTTTGTGTGTTCCAAAGTGTTCTCTTAGAGAATACATCATCAAAGAGTTACATTGTGGTGGTCTTGGTGGGCATTTTGGAAGGGATAAGACGTTGATGTTGATCAAGGAAAAATACTTTTGGCCCAATCTTTTTCGAGATGTTGTACAATTTTAAAGAGATGTCGTGTATGTCAAGCTTGGAAAGGCCAAAGACAAAATACTGGCGCATATACCCCATTACCTATTCTCGACACACCTTGGGAAGCAGTAAGCATGGATTTTGTGGTTGGATTACCACGGACACAAAAATGATTTGATTCGATCTTTGTCGTTGTTGATCGATTTTCAAAAATGGCACTTTTTTACCATGTAAGAAAACCATAGATGCTTCTAACATCGCTGATCTTTATTTTAAAGAAATTTTCAAGCTTCACGGTATTCCGAAGACCATAGTATCTGATCGTGATACAAAGTTCCTTAGTCATTTTTGGAGAAGTTTGTGGAAAAAGTTTGGAACAAACTTGCTATATAGCAGTGCATATCATCCTGAGACTGATGGACTGGCGGAAGTTGTTAACCGCACTTTGGGAAATTTACTTCATAGTCTTGCTTCCAAGAGACAAAAACAGTGGGATAATGTTCTGTCTAAAGCTGAATTCGCCTACAATTCTGTGGTGAATCATTCTACTGGGAAGAGTCCATTTGAGGTTGTGTATGGATGAATTCCAAATCATTACCTAGATTTGTCCAGTGTTCCAAGTCCTAATAAAAAAAGTGGAAGATTTTACAACATGTATGGAAAAATTTCAAGAGGACGTGAAGAAAAAACTTGAACAAAGTTACAAATCTTATAAGGATGCTGTTGATAAGCATCAAAGAGTCCAGGTTTTTGAAGAGGGAGATCTTGTTTGGGTCTATGAAAGAAAGATTTTCGGCAGGCACGTACAACAAGCTCAAGGAGAAGAAAATTGGTCCTTGTCGTGTGTTGAATAAAATTCTCGATAATGCCTACAAGATTGAACTACCATCCCATGTACGAACTCATCCAACTTTTAATGTTCGTGATTTGACCCCATTTCATGGTGACAACCACTTGAACTCTGAGTCAAGTTCTTTCCCGCCCGAAGAGGATGATGTAGTGTAGAATTGCTGAATTCGCAGTTGTTAGTGTTTCAGCCATAACTTCTTATAAAAACATCGGGTTCATGTATGGTTTGTGGCATTAGAAATCTGACTTAATTATCTTTCCATCAATATGTGGTGCATTCTCAGATTCCAAGTATTCAGGACGTTATGAATGTTCCACGTGACGACCAGATGTCAAAGGGACACTTGGGAGTTTGAAAGTTGCTTTTATTATTGTTTCTTTTCATTCATTGAATCTTAGGTTGTTTTAAGGGTCAATTCCCATATAGACCATTAATGAAATATTTTTTTCCAAATAGGCCATTGAAATCTCAACTTTCCATTTAATCCAAAAATTATATAAGAGTACTAAATTACCCTTTATAAATATTTTATTTTGTTATTCAAAATTTCAGAACTACTCGTTTAAATTCAAAACTACTCGTGTAAATTGACGAACTACTCATGTAATTTCAGAAAATTCAAAACTACTCGTGTAAATTGACAAACTACTCATGCAAAATCAGAACTACTCGTTTAAATTCAAAACTACTCGTGTAAATTGACGAACTACTCATGTAAATTCAGAACTACTCGTGTAAATTCAGAACTACTCATGTAAATTTCAAAACTATTCTTCAAAAATTCAGAACTACTCGTTTAAATTCAGAACTATTTGTGTAAATTTCAAACCTACTCGAAAAATTCATAACTACTTGATTAAATTTTAAAACTATATCATGTAATTGATCGGTCAAGTTCCAAACTACATAGAAAATAAACATACTACATTGAGAAATTTTATACTACATTAAGGAATTTCATAAGATACACTTTCATCAACTCCAACTTCAATATTAATGGTCTACCTTACCCAAACTACATAGAATTCATTTTCAAATCTAAACTATATATTCCAAACTGCTAATTAAAAACCCAGAATACATAACACAGAATTCCAAACTACTTAACAGTTTGTAATTATAAAACGGCAGAGTAGTTTGTAATTATCCAAACTACTTATACAAAACTACTTATCAAAACTACTTGTAATTTTCCCCTGGTTCTTCTTCTTCAGGCTCGCGAGAGTAACCAGGCGCCAAACCCCTCCACCGGCACCTCGTCAAAACAATTATATCACGAGTTGGGCGAATCTAGCATCCCCACCGTGGAGCCGAAGAAGCCGTCGCCTCCGCCACTGCCAAATGTGAAACCTTCCCAAATGTGTGATCCCTATTTATGTATGGATCCACAATTATTTATGCCTCCAGTGTGGATCGTATCAACGTGATTTTCAATGATTTTATAACACTGAACATAAAATACAACACAAAAATTACAATAAAATATGTATRCAACAAAAAGCACAATAAAGGTTTTATTAGAAAATCCCATAAAAATGAAAACATCACCCTTTTTTGTTTCMTCCCTYAGTATGAGCAACCAAAAGTAATTTCGCAAACATGACTCATAAAGAAACCAAACCCGCAAACCTTATCTGACACAAAACCAATGAATCTGAAACTCACTTGCATCACAAACCACATCTTATAAAATCACGTGATAAACGCTCAGAAAACCACCCCCAAAACTGCCCTCAGGCCACCAGTGACGGATAGGGTTTCGGAGGAGWAGGCCTAGGTTGCAGCCGCGGCGGGAAAGGAAAAGGAAAAGGTGGAAGAGGYTGAGTATACCCACACCACCGCCTCTCGTACTCCCTCCTCCGCCGCGCCACCGTCAATTTCTCCTCGTCCCTCCGCCTCGGCCAGGGCGGCTTCGGCTCCGTCTACCGCATCGATCTCAAGAAAGACTCGGTCCTCGCCACCTCCCACATCTCTGTCAAGGTCATAGACTCGGGGTCCTTGCAAGGAGAGCGCGAATTTCAGAACGAGATGCTTTTTTCCCAAAAAAAATGCAAGTATATCGTCTCCATTATCAATCAAGAAAGGGTGAACGGGGGCTGAGGGGGCGGAGATTAGGTTGAGGGGTTCTCATTGGTAGGGTTAGTATATAAGAGTTTTAGGTGTAGGGTTAGTTTTGACAATTTAAATGTATTTATTGATTAAATGGGAAGTTTTTGGGTTATATGGGAATAAAAAGAGTCATTGGACTACATGGGAATTGTCTTCTATGTTTTAACAGTGTATGTGAATTTTCCCTTGTTTTAAACCTATAAATACCTGATATTTTGTGGTTGATGGGTAGATTGAAGTTTAGAGTAATTGTTTATCAAGATTGAGAGTTTGTTCTCATTATCTTATTGTTCCAACTTGGAAGCCGAATAAAGCACTCTTTTGATTCATAATTCATTTATTTTCCAATATAAATCCTCATCAATATTCTTTGTTGCGACGAAAATGCTATTATTATCACTAATGTAGAATAAAAAAAATTCAAAATTTAAAGTGAACAACTTTTTTTTTCTTTTTAATATAATAATTCACATTCTTAATTATTCTTTTGATAATAATTTTACTTTTTTTTAATATATTTTATATTTTCTCGCAAAAATTGCGGGCTTCACACTAGTATATATATAAAGAGAGAGAGAGTTCTTCTAGATGGAAAGTTCTCATGAGAAAATGTTTAACAATATCCGTATTTCTGGGGATGGGGATGGCAATTATACTCTGACCCGACCCGTACCCACCCCCATCTTCGCCCGTGGTATCGCCCCGCCTCGCCCCACCCCATCCATTGTTTTTAAGTTTTAAATATTATATATATATATATATATATATATATAATATTTAATTCATATAATTACTTTTTTAAAGTTTAGTATTATATTTAACGTTTATATATTTATAATGACAATTTTTTATGAATAATATACATTAATAAAGCAAAGAAAAAATATTTAAAAAAAACTTATAACAAACTTATAATTATATTATAATAATAATAATAATTCTTAATTTATTATTGTTTAAATTAATTTTTATTCATATATTTAATTTTTTAAGTAATATATGTAATTATTATTATATATTTAAGAAATTCTGAAATTAGTAAAAAATTATTACAAAGGAACGACCAACCCGAGATGGGGCAATCCGACCTGACCCATAGCATTGCAATCCTTAGGGGTTGCTCTATTATTATGAATCGAAAGTTAAAGGTGAAAGAAAAAAAAGGTGTGTGTGGGGTGGGAATGAAATAAAGAAAAAAGGCAAAGCCGAGAAACAAGGAAATCCTCCGACGCTCCATGGGGCTCGTGAATCTCACGTGCCTGAATTGGCTGCTGGAGCAGCAGGTGTCCGTTCATTTTGTTTTTCTTGGAAACTTCAAACTCAACTCAAGCAAAGCTCAAACCCGGAAGAGACGAGACAAACCTCAAACTTGATAAATAAACCCATAAGATTTTGAGTAAATTTATGCAACAACAAGTTGAAACATAAAAAAGTTGGACGAGAACAGAACAACCCATTCTACACTGCTCCTAGTCAGTCTTCTCCAATTCAATCACTTTCACAACTCCCTACCTCACAAACCACAATCTTCCAATCAATGAAGCGAGTCAAAGTCTTTTAAGTTCTTCTTGCTAGTTTCACCACTCATAAGTGATAATCCCATCTGCTAATCCAATCAATCCGTGTGAAGGTATAAACTCTAAACAAACAAGTACTATTTTTTATTCTATTTCATTCTCCATCTATCATTCAAGTGGTTAGACGGAGAGAGAGAGACACAGAAACTTGCTGAATTTCCATAAATTTCTCTTTCTCTTTCCCTTTTTTTTACTCGTATAGTTTCAAGATATATTGCTTTATCATTCTAACTAGTACTCCACCCAAAAAATGGAAGATGATCAAGAGTTTGAATCCTCAATCATAAACTCAAGATCATCATCTTCAACACACACAGAGACCTTAACAGAATTCTCCATCTTCGTTGAGAAACTCAATCCAATTATAAGCGAAATGAAGGGCTGTACAGATATAACGGACTCACTCGCCATCCAAAAAGCCATCGACTCGTTGGAAGCCGATTATAACCGCGCGAAAGAAGCGGTGGATAGTCAAACGTTTCACCCTTCCCCGGCCAAACACGTAGAATATCTCGTACAAAATCTCGGGCGCTCGCTGGGGCTTGTGCTTTTCTCGAGCCATGAGGCGCCCATAGGTAACAAGGAAAAAATCGAGGCGTTGTGCAAGGAAATGATGAATGTGAGGTTCGATTTCAGTTCAGATCATGAGTTTGAGTTTGCTATTGAGGAGACTGAAGACGAAACAGAGGATGAGATAGTGGAGGAGGAAAAACGAACATTAACCGTTGATGATGCTATTTTGCAAATCAAGGGTGGTAATGAAGAGCGGTTTAAGAATACGCTTTTGTTGTTATATGGATTTATCATGGACGGCATGGTTTCTAACGATAGGGTTGTCAATGAAAATGTCGTTAAGGTTTTAACGAGTCGGCTGAGTTCGTGTAAAGGACAAGAGAGGGTAATTGTCATCAAAATACTAAGATATCTCACCCTGCAGAATGAACGACACAAGGTACTTTAGACGAATTCGAATGAAACATTTTAAGGCCTTCCGGTTTTTAATAAGTTCGAGTTTCTCGAAGTTTGCAGGAAAAGATGAAGGACTTGGAGTTTTTATCAGCGTTGGTGAAATCACTAACACGGGACGTGGAAGAGCGGAGAGAGGCCGTGGGGCTTTTGCTGATCCTCTGCGACGATGGTGGTGTAAAAAGACGAGTCGGGAGAATACGAGGTTGTATTGTTATGTTAGTTGCCATTGCTAATGAGGATGATCGAGAAGCTTCACGTGATGCAAGAATGCTGCTAAATAGCATGTCTGGCAACACTCAACATGCTCTTCATATGGCCGAAGCCGGTTACTTCAAGCCTCTAATTAAGTACCTAAAGGAAGGTAAAATCTTTTGACTTCTTTTAGTTGTAAGTTCTCTTTTTAGTATGAAGAACTAAGGGAGTGTTTGCAAAATCTTTTGCTTTTGAAGGAAGTGATTTATCTAAAAGAAGAGTAGTTGGAGTCTGGAGTTGGTAATGTTTGCAAATAGAAGGAGAGTTTTTGGTGAATTAAGTTATAAATATATTTCATCTGTGGGTAAAATACAATTTGACTAAATTATCCAGAATCACAAAGTCAACATTTGAACGCTATAAACTACTCCCTCCGTCTCAAAAACGTAGGCCACGTTACTAGTTTGGGTGTCCCACGAAAATAGGCTTGTTTCTGCATTTCCCAATTTAGTTATTTTAAAACCACGGTACTCCATTTACCTAGACTAGTTTTTACGGAAACCTGAGTATACTATGAATAAACAAATTAATTAACCATAGTTAACTAACTATACTAACAAATATTTTGTTTATAGTGTGAAATAATTATAGGGGACTGGAGGAAGTACTTTTTCTCAAGTCAAAACCAGACAAATAAAGTGTTTGCAAACACTCCCTAATTAAGGTAGTGGTGATAATAGCTTATAAAAAATTACTATGTCATCGTTTTCTTTTCTTTTTTTTCAGGGTCAGAAATGAGTAAGGTTCTAATGGCAACTGCACTCTCAAGATTGGAACTCACTGACCAAAACAAAGCTTCCCTCGGAGAGGACGGGGCAATCGAACCACTCGTCAAGATGTTCAACGCTGGGAATCTGGAAGCCAAACTCTCCGCCGTAAACGCGTTGCAAAGTCTATCCAACTCGAAGCAAAACATCAAACGTTTGATCGACACGGGCATCGTCGTATCCCTTCTGCAGCTCCTATTCTCCGTCACGTCCGTCCTAATGACGCTGCGCGAGCCCGCATCAGCGATCCTAGCGAAAGTAGCACGATCCGAAAGCATACTCGTCAAACGAGACGTCGCTCACCAGATGCTCTCGCTTCTAAGCCTGTCTAGCCCGGCCATTCAAAAACATCTCTTGGAAGCATTGAATATCATCGTATTGCATTCGAGTGCGTCTAAAGTTAGGGAGAGGATGAAGGAAAATGGAGCAATTCGGCTTCTTTTACCCTTTTTCACAGAAAGAGATGGTCAAATTAGGACAAGCGCACTTAAATTGGTTTACGCGCTCGCCAATGATATTCAAGGAGAGCTTACGGAACAGCTAGATTATGCAAATGTAAAAATTATTGCAAATATAGTCTCGACATCAACATCGGAATGTGAAAAGGCGGCAGCCCTAGGATTACTTAGCAATCTGCCGATGAGCGACAAGAAAATAACCGATATACTCAGGAAGACAAATTTAGTTCCATTGATGGTTTCTCATATCATGAGTTTAAGCCCAACACATAATCCAACACCTACAATAGAATGGCTAACCGAGAGCATTGCCGGTTTGTTGCTCCGGTTCACAGTTGCTACCGATAAAAATCTACAACATTATTCTGCTGAAAACGACGTGATTCCTATTCTAGTCAAGTTACTGTCCAGCAGTTCGCAAACGGCCAAATCTAAGGCCGCGTTGAGTTTGGCTCAACTGTCGCAGAATTCGTTGCATTTGAGTAAGTCGCGAAAATTGAAGTGGTTTTGTGTGCCGCCTTCGATGGATGCTTTCTGCGAAGTTCACGATGGCTATTGCTCGATAAAAAGCACTTTTTGTTTGGTCAAGGCCGGAGCTATAAGTCCGTTTGTTCGAATTCTTGAAGGAAAAGAAAGGGGTGCGGATGAAGCGGTTTTAAGCTGTCTTTCCACATTTTTGCAAGATGAGATTTGGGAGAGGGGGTGCAATTTTCTTGTGAAAATGTCGGGAGTCCATGCGATTATTAAAGTTTTAACTTGTGGGAGCTTTAAGGCTCAAGAGAAAGCACTTTGGATATTGGAGAGAGTATTTAGGGTTGAGGATTGTAGAAATGAGTATGGTGAGTGCGCACAAGTTGTGCTGATTGATCTTGCACAGAATGGCGATGCTATGTTGGCACCAGCAGTGGCTAAAGTCTTGGCACAGCTTGAACTATTGCAAGAACAGTCTTGTTACTTTTGAGATTTTAAATGTGAACGAGCGAAAGTCTACTTTCTTTGGTTATATGACCATAGATTCTGATTGGTTCAATTTTTTGCAAACTTCATCCCAGAGATTTTGTGTCTCGTTCAATTTGCCCTTTCGTCTGAACAGGACGTGAAAGATGATGGCAAGACATCGCTCATACTGTTAGTAGTTGTGATACTTTTTAGTTTTATAATCAAAAAAATATATATTAAATAAAAAACTTCTTGCCCCAAAACTATCTCCATTTTCACATGTACATATATAAACTATTGTTTGTAAATTACTATAGTTTGGCAAAAATTAATTGATTTGACCAATTAAATTGAGCCACAAAATGTCGCAACCTATCATTACCATAGTTGGGAATCATCATCTTAATCGCGCTGCTGTTACAACTAGTTTCTGACTGGTCCAAACCGACCCGAGGCATACAATAATTTAACCCCCCAAAAAACGTTTATAATTAGATATAAATATATAAGTCTAACTGGATAGAAATGCCCTCAACAAGAAGAGCATTCGGACAATAGATTCCACAGCTCACAGATCATCCAGCAAATATAATTTTTCAACATTAAATACATGATGCCAACTTCATATTAGTACAAAATGATAACTAAGGCAGCTCATGTTATCGGCTCTTTACCCTCAAATGCTGGTGCATGTACATCTTACAAGCCTAGTTTTTGGATCGACCATTAAAATGATTTTTTTTGCAAAGCAAAACCGGAAGCTTTGGCCTGATGATCAAAGTCGTGACTCCAGAAATCCAGTCACGAACTTGAAACCATGCAGAAAACGGGTTTCAGATGCAAATGAAGCAGCACTTCATAAATGCTTGTTTGATCTTGATCTAACCATTTTTCCGAGGTTTCATATATCACTTGAGACCACATGTCCATCCAGATGTTCTGAATCATTTGACTTGACATCGGGTAGCATATCTTTGTCACTATCTTTTGCTGAGTTGTGCATATCGATATCCATGGCACCGACAGAGGGCTCCCCGTTCCCCATGCCATTTTCTTCAGGTGCATCAGTCTCCATAGAATCTTGTCCTGAATAAGCTGGAAACTGATTTAACTGATGACCCATTGCATGTGCCTGGTGAAATCAAAAGGAGAAGGGTATTTGAGTTCAATCAAACTAAATGATTGCCTAGAAAAGGGTTGATTACAAAATACCCTTGATGTTTAATCTCATAACCAAAAAAATACATAGCTACCTTTCGAAATTACACATAACCCTTTCAGTATTTGTTTCTAATTTACAACATGCACCCTCAATAGGGAGTGTTTGTTAAGAAAATACATACCCAAGGAGCTATATGTATTCCGTCAAGGGAATATTTGTAATTTGCGAAAGAGATTTGTTTTTTCTAAATGAACAAGTGAACGTCATAAATCCAGACGACTAGAAAAATGATAAAAAAACATCATCATCTGACAAAAATGAGAAAACTGAGACAATTTAGAACAGATAAGTAATAATCACAGGAACATTCTCATTCAAAAAACTGGAACGCGAGAAAATTGAGACAAGGGTATATCAGGGACAACTATAGGAATACTAGTTAAGGGTGAGGTTACCTGGTAGACCATGTGCATCTTGTAATTTACAAGGGTAGCCATCTCTTCAACTCCACTAACAAGTTGGACTGGTCCCGTATCTTCAACATGACGATCTGTATATGATGTTACCTCACCTAGATTCAGAGCAAGATGATCAGGCCTCTGAAGCAGAAGCTGAAATGTAGGTTGCAGCTCATAGCATTGCTCAAACAGAGAACGCCGACAGAAAACATAAAGCCCCAATCGAGCACGAGACATTGCAACAACCAATCTTCTTACATCACGAAGATGACCCACAAAGCGAGAACGAACAAGCGATAATAAGATAAAATCATTTTGTTGTCCTTGAAACTTGTCGACAGTGGTCACCTAGAGTTGAAACATGAATGTAAGTAATTAACATGCAAAAAACTCAGCAAGAATAAACCTATAAAACAATTTAAAAGGTAAGTAGCATGTACATCAATTTCAGTCAATAAAGTCCTAATTCCACCCGAAGTTGATCACTAGCCTCTGGACTAGTCTGATTGGAAGAACAAGCACCTGACCATATATAATGTTTTAAATCTGACCTGTTTTCCAGTACATGAGAAATGGATGGTCCCGAATTCATTGTGTAGCCTTTCAACAGGTCAGAGACTCAGAAGCTCGTAAAGGCAAGGCTGCTAACAAACTCATTTAACAACTTACATGCCTAAGGCTTCAGGAGTCAACTGAATCCAGTGTTAAGAGGACTTAATACCATATTAGGTACTTTAGTGATGAAAACTAATCAATGTTTAGGGACATCATTTTACTAGAAACCTCATTTAGAAACTCACGATTATCAATTAAGCCGCGAAATTCCACATTACAAGAGAGACAAAAAAGACTAGGGTAAAACAAATAGGAAAGGAAAACAAAAGGAAAAAGTTAACAGGAATATACATGAGATTGCAATCTTTGCAAGTACAAACTAAAACCATAGTCCAGTCTCAAACCTATCACGCTGACATCAAAGCCTACTAACAAGGCATACATCCAGTTTGTTTCCATCCCAAAACAAAAGGCCCATTTCATCTTTCACACAGTTTAAGAAATGTCAATTAATGAAGCTGGAAAAATAAAATCCTCACATAACATTCCTAATATGCCCCTTAGTGTTTACATTTTCAATGTATATTTTGGGAATTCTAAATAGTATTTATTGTAAGTTGGTCAAATTAATTAAGGGTATAATAGGAAAATATCAAATTAAATGAACCAAGGTAACTAAATAGGTTGTAAGTGGAATGTGTACACATACAGCTGACTAAGAAAAGAACATCACTCACCTGTCAATAGCAAAAATTGCAAGTAGAGGGGATAAAGATAAGAATATAAGGTACCTTGTGGGGTGGACCAATGAAATCATAAGGGACACATCGTCGATTAATGACATCACGAATCAGAAGTTTCTGGCCATTGTATGTTGTCAGTATGGAGATTTTGTTGGCTGGATACCCAAGCAAACGCATATAAATATAAACACTAACAAGATACTCGGCCTCCCCTTCATTTTGATAGAACCAGGGAGACGGTGCACTCTCACCTCTCCCATGGTAATCAGGAACATCCACTAACTGATAATCATAAGAGAATCCAGCATTTGCTCTACGAAAGACGTCATACTCCTTCACATATGGAAGATCGCCAAGGTCTTTATATCTCCAATTGTAAAGTCTTGCTAAACTAGGCCTAGCTCTTCCCTGGGCATTGAGCTCGATATAGGGAATTCCTAGACGGACAAATCTTGTGAAAAGACTCTGATCCATATGGCTGTACTTCTGAAAAGCCATATTTTTCACGACAGGAGGCAGTTGATGATGGTCACCAATCAATATACAACGTTTAAGCCGGGCATAACCATCTTCCTGCCTTTGGAGCAACATTGGAATGAAAGTCTCGATCTCCAAGATCTGGGCACTTTCTTCCATTAACAAGTTATCATATTTAAAGCCCAAATTCAAAAAATCTTTACGTTTAAGAGCTGCGTGGGTACAAGTCATGGCTACTATTTTTGCTTGTTTTGTCATAAGGTAGTTTGATCGATCAACTGTTGACTTGAGCAACTCAAATGCCCTACATTCTTCAAGCTCCTTAAACATAGTTTTCAGGTGCTGGAAGCAACCCCTAGCTGCATGCATGTCTCTTTCAAAGGACTGGCCAGTGAAAATTGGCTTGGGCGTGTTAGAAAAGAACTCCTTAAAAGGAAAACGATCTTGAATAAATGTTGGTTTGTCTTGATTCTCAGCACAAACAGCTAAAAATTGTTCCCAACGTGAATAGACATTAAGCAACCAGAAATATCCAGCAGTTTCACAAGTATAAGCTACATCCTCAGACAGTTGTAGAGACCTTGCAAGACGCTCCACTTCACCAAGTAGTTCCAACCGTCGAACAAGCATGGCATTCACACGACCTTGGCGGCTGAAATCAAGGTCAGTCGCCAACTCTTGCTCACCTTGACCAAGTCGAAGTAAATATCTAGCCGGTACATCTCTCTGCTCATAAACAAATAAGTAGTTAAAATGGGGTCACAAAAAAGCATCAAAAGTTACTCCCTTTGTGTTGGATTTTATCAAATGGAAGGTGCTCTCAGTGACTCTTACCTCCATTATCTTTTCAAAAAGATCATTCAAAGCCTGATTTGAATGAGTAATTATCAAAGTTCTCTGAGAAGGGCAATTATGGTAAAGAACATTCAAGATTTGCACAGCTGTATCAGTCTTCCCAGTACCAGGTGGACCAACCACCATTGTTAGGCCAGGCTGAGTACCTGAGGTGATAGCTTCAACCTACATAATACGCAAAAAGAAACAATTTCAATTTCAAAAAATGCAATGTTATGCGAGATAATGACAGGAAGTATAATATGAGCCTTTTCTCATAAAATATGAACACAGCATGCAAATATTTGAGGAGACTAGCTGCTAAGCAAAATTATTAAATAATCAACACAGTACACCAGTCACGTGAAACATTAGGTGGATTACACACTTAAAACACCAAAAACAATTACGATGAGTTTTTTCAAATATTTAGAGAAACCAAAAGGCTTATCAAATAAGAACTTGAAACTACTACATTTTTGCACAGGCCATACAATATTATAAAATATCCTTATAAAATGTTAACAAAAGATGAACACATCTAATAGTGACTATCAGAAAGCATACTAGTATACCAACAACCAACACTGCCATTATGACACATTTCTACTATTCCAACTTGAACACAAATCAACAAGACAAGCCCAGCCAACCTAAATACTACTTGCTGCATACATATTTATCCGAAAGTATATGCACATGAGCATATATTTATCATCAACCATGCAAGCATGAGAATCATTCTCATCATGAGTATACAAACTTTGAAAAGTAACATCGTTCATTACATCGTCCAAAATCCTGGATGACATGCATTCTTTCAAAATTCATTCTGCAACTCTTGTTGAATCAGGAAGTCCAAGCCAACAGCATAACAATTCGTAGAATGGATAAAATGAAAATAGAGAAACATTCACTTTATACAAATTCCATTCATTTTTTCTATTTTTATTGTATGTGATGGGAGCGTTCAATTATATAGGCACAGCCACAGCAGCAGTTTACACATTACATTTGTTTATAAATTGAATTCCATCCCCAAATCAACACCCAAGGGCGCCAAATAGAAAAAATGATGAAACAACAAAAAATTATAAAGCAATGTTAGGTTGTGCCAAACAATTATTCAGATGTATACATGGTCATTGTTCAATCAATAGAAACATGGAAAAAGTGTTGACTAACTTCTTCATGACAATGTATAACTACCCGGAAGATTATTAACTTCTAAACCAGCCAAGGAACAATGTAATTATTTGAAAAGGAAAAAAAAAAAGGCCATTATCAGATTCTAACCAAAACAAGCATAAAGCTAAACTAGAAGCACCTGAGTAGGGGTAAATCTAACAGAGTTCTGCTTTGGTTGATCTTGCGGATATGGCCCTGGATCAGGAGGAACATATGCTTCAACTAGAAGCTCCACTTTATCAGAATAATCATCTTCCATAGCACTTGCATCCTTCGATTTTGTAGATGTCTCACTACCAGGCAGTGCAAGGACCTTTCCTTCAGGATTTGTGGGGAACCTAATACGAAATGGAGGACAAGGGTGCAAGTTGTCTGTGCCATCTGAATTTACAAATCGAAGCTGCACACAAGAATATAATGAAATAGTAAAGATGGGTATCGCAATGCAACTAAAGAAATTAAATTATATTGGAATAAAGAACAGAAAATCATTGCAACAAAAGATACAAACCTGATAATTCGGAAAGCTCTTTTTCACATGATCTACATCAAGGAATGTATCTTTGAAATCAACTGTCTCAAGGAGATCGGGCATATTGGTCCATTGTGCGGCAGAAGGATTTCCATAACCCAAAAATATGTCATGTAACCAATCAGGAACAATACAAGTTTCATTCATTAGATCCCTTATGGATTCCAAAATTGCTTTGAAGTTGTTCTCCTTGGGTTTCCGTCTCATCAATACGTGGAAGGTGCTGTACACATCATCTGCACCCTTCTCTGCAATATCACAAACATCCATATGATATTGGGCTGTATCCAACGCAATAGTCACAGTTCTCAGTTCACCTTTAGGAGGCTTCCACTCATCACGCTTGATTCTGCCTGTAAAATCGTTCATGAGAGTTCCCTCTTCATCGCGTATTTCAATAATTTCACATCCACGTACATATTGAAGACCAAGCTTCTGTGGAACAGTTGCTTTTGCTGCTTCTTCTGCACTTAATGGTTCAAATGAAGGGCGAATAGACAGCAAAAACAGAACATCGTGCTCCTTAAGAGCATTCCATTCAGATCTGATTTGTGCTTTGTAGCTGGAAATGCTAAATGTAACCTCAGCTGTCACTGCAGATGGCTTTACCTCTCCAATATTTGGTTGTTTAACCTCTGTAATCTTAAGTTCTTTAATTGGTACAGCCATTCTTGACCAACCACGGAAAGCAGTTTCTCCTTCATTATTAATGTATGCAAGAAGATGCGGCACAGATTCTTGAATATCCTCACGGATCTCATATGTTGATTCAAGGCGGAAAAGGTTGAAATTTCTAAGAAGATAATCATGAAGTGTTAAAAACTGTAAATTAAGCTTTGGAAGCGCAAGACACCCTTCCCCAGAGTAGTTGATGCTTGGTACAAGGCTTTCATCCCACATTATTTGCTCATTGGGATATAGTGGAAGAGCATTGATTGCCTCTTTTTGAGACTGTTGTTTCTCAAAGAACGAAACCACAACTTCAATTAGGAAGTCAACTCTTTCTGACCATGGATCATTCTTTGAGACCAGTTTGAGCTGCATCCAGAAATAAAAAGTTCAGTGAGGAAGCATTTACGACCGCTTAACAGTATCACAAAAGACTAATGAGATTCTAATGGCATGGAACACAAAGCCACCTACTCAGCAAATGAGGACATGGTAGATAAATCACACATAGTTCACAACTACTGCAGTTTCACATGCATTATTAGTCAATCAACTTATGGACATAGTTATTACTTTAGAAGCAAAAAGCGCATCAAGTTGCAAGGGTTTCTGTACCCTAACGCGCAAGGCGAGGAGCGCGCCTTTCAAACACAAGGCGCAAAAAATCAAATAATTTAAAGAACTAACAAATTTTGATGTTAGACTACCAACAAGCTTATATAATACTATGACTAGTAGTCCCAATTCCCAAGCACATTAGTCATGATAAGAAAATAAAAAACCCACAAAATACTTGACAAAGTTTTGCAATGGAATCAAAGGCGATTAAAGTTCACATAATTACTCCCAAAATAAAATTTTTTAAAAAAATATTACCACAGATGTTTTTGTCAAATTCAAACCCTGTTGATGTCAGCTAGAACAGTTGCGTATGAGAGGTCATTTAATTATTATGTGCGAGAACATATCAGCCAACCCAAATATTAAAAGTCTCAAAATCATTCTTTTTGCTCAACTCCCGATAGGTCTTAACTGCCATCAAATGTCATCCAAAACATAATATGATTGACGTGAAAGAACTCGTAAAAAGAAACTAAAAAACATTAAAACACAAAATATGGCACAACATATATAATTCAAAATTATATCCTGCCACTATCCAATAAAATTTGAAATTAAATGAGCCTGGTCCAGGGAAAACGAATGGAGTGTTTATTTTTTATTTTTTTTATTTACTTTTTCTATAAAAAAATGGAAACAAGTAACACATGAAAGGAATTACGGTACCGCAAGCAACAAGATAGGTAAAAAGCTTTGAAGTTTTGAATTCTAAAGAGCATCCCAGCAAATACAATCCTCACTGTTAAAGGTCTTTCAATTTTACAATTGAAGTTAGATTCAGAACATATCTACACTTATAATTATAGGACAAAGGGTGTAACTTCTATTTAGAAATCAGAAAGTGAATGGGTGAAAGAAGTTTGGTATACGTCACAAGCAACAAATTTTATTTATAAGCCCTTTGGTTTAAAAAAGTAAATGCACCTAGATCAATTATAGTGAGAAAAAGAAAAGGAAAAACGGATAAAGACATAATAGAACTGACCACCTCCACTCCCAATAATTGACATGCATAATTGTTTGCAATCATTCATCTTTGTTCTGAGTTAATCTGAAGAAAGTATTCTTACCCAGACTATAGTAACGTCAGTGGGAATATGGAGGCATTACTTAACAATAAGATTCTCATTGTTCTTAAACATCAAAGCTAACTTAAAAAGTCGCCGAAATACCACATGCTTTTTATGCTAGTGTGAATGATGTGCATATCATGCAAATCAAATTTTATCTAATCTTTCTTTGCTGATGTCCATCTCAGGCGAATATTCAGCCACCATACTGACCTTAGTACATACTAAATCTCGCAACTCCTCAGGAGAAAGTACTGAAAGTTTTTTTGCCAGGTCAGTCCGCCTGTTTATTGCCCCGATGTTAGCCAGTGCAAGTTCTCGCAACTACAAAGAGAAAAATACAAGAGTTTCAAGATATATTGTAACCCCTAACTAAGTTTAAATAAACAAATCTTCCACTTAACGTGAAATTATCATAAGAATTCTGTAGAAACTGTACACACCTTTGGAATCTTTTTAAATGCATATAGCTGAAAAGCCTGGAGACGCTTATAATTAGCTTGAAGCACCTCATCATCAGTCATTTGTCGACCTTGATGATCATCAATCTCAAAACCTTCGTAGTACTGAAGCAGATCAACCAACTGCGCAAAAAGTTTCCCCTTTTCATGCCTATATAGAGCACTCAAATGACATTTGGAGACAACGGCTACATCAGCAACAAGAGGTCGAACTAACCTGCCATAGAAAAAAAATAGTAGGAACCAGTAATGATAATCAGCATACGTAAATGAAAACAAATACAGAAATACTAACAAGAATATCAGTAGCATTTTGCAAAACACTCAATAGAAAGATCTAGGTGCCAGTTAGTCCTACACAAACAAATATGAAAAATGAATAAAACAATTACTAACAGCAATCAATGACCAATAGAAGTCCCCAGCATAGAATCACCAACAGAGCAGTACAACTACATAGTGGAAAGATAACAATGAACAGACAACGAGCAAGCTAAGTCTGAAAATGCCACTAGGTTGATTTTTAACTTAACTAGACATACAAATCTGAACAATGGAAGAGAGACTGAAAATGGGAGAAAACTAAAACTATTGCAAAAAGGAAGGTAGGAGTAGCAGAGACCCAAGGTTAAAGCTACAAGAAGGAATTACAATAATTATATTCATCCACTCATTAAAGTGTAAACAATGATAGTGAATAGTCAAGAAGACCAAATTCATTCTAATTGGGCTTAATTAAAAAGGGCATTGACAAAGCACTGATAAATATACCTCCTTGTCGGCAGTTGGCTCAAAAGATCGATAAGGAACTCCATAAATCTTTCACAATACAGAAGACAAGCACCATCCACAACTTCAGGACCATGATCATCAACTCGATCACTATCCTCATCTGTTTTTGGTTTAGAAGAAAACACCTCCGAATCAAGGACCTGGTAATAGAGGACAAAAGGGCATTTGAATGCTGAGGATATAAGTAGCCAAAAGAAGACAATAGGACCCAAGTTTGTGATATCATACCTTCAGGAACTCCTCAATGAGATTTCGCAAGAAGTTCGCTTCCACCATGGTTGTTGGGTCGAAAGCTTCCCCAAGTTTGGTCGCATCCTTGGCTCGTTTTGCAATCCTTCTCCATTTTTTGATCAGATTTTCATTGAGACATAGTTCCATCTACAACACATGGGAACAAACCAGATCTCAAAGTTTGTCAGGCCACAACGAAAAAGATTTTTGGCATGATAAATATAGTATCGCACTCGTCAGTTCTTTAAACAAGGGGGTAAAGAATGAAGAGAATTATATGTCATGTGAAAGTGGTAAAATCATGAAGCATACCTGAAAACGGCCATATGATAGGCTATGCCAGCACTCCAAACTCGCTAATCTCATAATCCTTTCACTCACTATCTCATCTTCCAAGCTCTAGCAAAGTCAAGAAAAAGAGGCCACACTTTAACACTCAACTAATCTTAAAAGCAGGAAAAATCATTAAAGAAAAACGTGTGTACAAAGATGACAAGGCCATAAGGCAACTCCTGATTACATTATTGAAGAGGTAACTATATTGTGATATTAGAAGCCCTTTTTCTATAAATTAGATAGGCTCATAATTTGTGAGATTTTCAACTTTCTCACTTGCACAATTGCGGTGAAGAGAAATGAAGAGAACCAACAGAAGCCCCAAAATGGTAGCCCGTCTCAGAAGTTTGGACAGTCCACTTTGAGCCTCCTGAAAGCCTCAAATTAGATTTCAGAAGCCCCATCTCTTGTTTCGGAAATTATGAAAGTCTACATGGAGACCCAGCTTCGGTTTTAGAAGCCTGGTAACGTTTATCAGCATAAAACAGACAAATAGGCATCAAAGAATATAGTACCTGAAAGACATTGATCATGAAAAGCAGATAATTCGTCTTTTCTGCAATAGTTAGACTTCTTCCCTGCAACCATATGTAAGCAAAAGCACAAGTTATTCTCTTCGATCACATAAACAGTCAACAAGGCTAAAGAGTCCTAATTGTGAAATGTGCTTCGGGATTGATATATCAAAGCATTCTACGGAAAGGGATCCATTATCGATGTCTGTCAAACCGCATCAAGAATTACAACGAAACTAAAATAAGACAGTATGTCCAGGCAAAAAAAACTAAAATATATATTTAAAAAAAAATCAGAACAGAAAACTGAAGGAAGGGGCAAGCTGATACAAGTAATAACAACATCAAATTCCAGAAGAAACAAGAACCACTCGCACTGGGTCACAACAGAAACTGCTGACCACATGGAGCTTCAAAGGTTCGAAGTCAAAGTAACTTTAGTTAGCAATGGATATCAAGAAGTTCCAAAACTTATCTTATACTCAACTGAAGTTTATGGAGGACCTACATCAAACTACACACAGGCACTTATCATTTTATGAAGACCATCAAATTCAAGTATCATAATAATGACTATAAGAGACACTATCTGCAGTGAAAAAGATATCACATGCTAAGAATAGACATAGAGCTACTGGTCCACAATTTAAAGCAATTGAGAGACTACTCAATTTGTTAAGCAGAACAATTATAACATACAGGAACAGCGTATCTTTCAATTTCAGATTCAAACACAAACAGTCAGCTCAACATTAGCATTGCCTAATTGTCATTAACTTCAGCTAAGCATAAGTACAAGTATGATTGAGAAACATAACTATTGACTGAAAGAGAATGTGTATGCATACAGGCTACAAGAAGATCAGAATAAAGCAAATACAACAGATTTGTTAGTTTGTTGAGCAATGAAATTCTGTTCCAAAATAATTGTCGCCGACCAGTCCTTGGCTCCTGAATATAATCAGGCTGGTACGTTCAACATAGGAGTGTAAGAGTGTCTTTTGGATTTCTAATATTGCGTAGCTTCTGTAGTATAGGTTGAAGAGTTCTATTGTTGTGTTGTGAATAATAAATGTTTAAAATTCATCTTGCCAAGAGACTGGATTGATTCTCGTTAGGAGTAATCTTAAGCTTCAACATTAGGAGTCATATAACTCCTGTCTAATTTCCAGATACCACAAACTGATAAATAGGCTTTAAGGTCATACAATAATTTAGTCCCGCATATCATCGAAGCTTTCATGTGATTAAGAGAATTAAATTTGTTCTTGATTGTGATGCCTAAAGGGCTCTGGCAGATTTCAAAATTTCTTGTTTATTAGTGGACCTTCACCTTACCATTTTCCACAATAATTCCTTGTGAGCGACCTTGAACTAACCTAGACCCCTTGGACAACCTAAACGCAAAAGTCCAACTTCTTTTGTCTTATAGCAAAGAAGTTCATAAATTTATTCACAAAATTTATTGTCCCATGCAACATTGTACAAGTTGGCATCTTGCGTTTTTCACACAAGAGCTTGAGATTCTAAGCTCTTCGAATCCTTCTGAATGACTAGTAATCATTAGGAAAGTATATTAACATGAAGAACAAGCTATAACAACTCTTACATATATGACTAACTTGGTGCTGAATCATTAACATCACCGAAGAATAAGGCAAAAGGCTCCACATCTGTTCTCCATCATTATAAGCCACATTCCCAACCTGGTCCCACAGAACATTCTCCACCATGGAAAGATTGGCCACAAAAATGACAACAAAGATGAGGACAGTATATGGGTTTGCACATCTGGATTCTGGACGACTGTAAGAAGCACTGTGTTCTTTTATCCTTTTATAAACAGTGAAGTAATCTAAAAGTCTAATTGAAATATCTCATCCATTTTCAGTTTTCCTTTTATTGCAAGATTATCAACTGTGTTATTATTCAAATATATCCACTTCCAAAATTTTCTCCTCTGAGATATTTGATTCATAAGTTAAAACTCCAACCAGATATGTCTATAATGGAACAACACATTTCAACCACTCAGGGTACCCCATAGGGAATAGCAGTAATTTCACAAGCAATATATCCCAAGTATAATTGACTAGATGATGGCCAATCAAACACACGCATAGAACATCAAAATTAAATTCAAATCCTAACATTTTTACGATATGTTTCTAACTAGAGAGCGAAATAGATTGTGATAAATATAGTGAACAAACTCTAGTTGACAATAGACTCAATTGTCGATTGAAAATAATACCTCTTTTAGGCGAAGTACCCTCTCAAGAAATGCTTTAAACATATCCTTCCTATCATAAAAGCATATCCATGCAGCCACATTCTCTCGAAACTGCAAATCCCAGATTGTGTTGTCAGTGAATTGTTATGAGGAAACAAAATAAACAAAAAGTTAAACTCCATGTACATTCCAAACTTGTACATTTTTCTTCATTCATTACCACTGTGCATAAAGATCTACATAAACAATTTCTTGATCCAGCGGCAATATTAAGTAATCAAGAAAATAACTATAAACGGTGTATCTATGTACCTTCTCATTGACCATTAGTATCATTGACATCACATGCTCGAAAGAAGCAGTCTCTGGACTAAAATTTGGCCAAAGGTAGTTCTCCAGGTATTGACTCACTTCTAGTATCATCACCCTCTGCAATGGCACTGGTTTTCTACCACCTACTCTCATCAAGAACAGCAAGTTATTAGAAAGAGCTCAACAACAAATAAACCTGACTTGATGTGCGTGAGCTGATCTGTATGAATAAGAATAAATAAAATTTAACATGCATATCTTCCAATTGTTATATCATAGACACATGTTTCTAATTATTAGCTAGACAAAATCAATCTTCAAGTTGAAGTTTCACATTCAGTTAGATCTTGTAAAATATTTATCATTCCACGTGATAGGATTTGAAAGTCATAACTTCTGAATTAGACAACTAAAAAGAAAGAAAAAGTTATACTTGGTACATAAAATCAAAATTCTTGACAAGATACAGAAATCACAGTACTACACCATTTCTTTCTACCCTTCCAGATACTAAGAATTCAATATTCACTCCAACAATCTTCAAAGTAGCAAGACAACTCCCAATGTTTTAACTCTAACAGTATTTACTGCAAAAATGCAACAATTTGGCAATCCAAAGCAAGGTAATCACATAACAGACAACGCCATTACTACTTCATAATACACATACTTCCTCCCCTTAGTGTACATATAGAAATAGCTTCATATAAGTTATAACACAAACAACAGGTAATATAACCAACCAAAAAACCTATCATTCTTGCAAACAAAAAATTCAAACACAACTAATCAAAACATAAGGCAACAACAATATGAAAAGTATCATGAATATAATACAACAATTCGCAGTCACCTTTAACCGTTAACTCAGTGTAGTAAATTTCATTAACGAGGTCCGAGCTAAAGGGCTTCTTTGGGTCCGAACCAGCAGTATTCGCCCAATTTTCGGCTGCAGTTTTCGTCAGACGGTCTCTTTGGATCTCGCTTAGGGTAATGGAACTAGGCACAATGGATCCCGGTTTGGACTCGACAGGCTTTTCCGGCAGAGGCGGCGCGTCCGCAGCCACAGGGTACTCAGCCACCCGGTGCCGCCTGAAATCGTACACTCCGGTGCCGTGTATTTTTGTCATCCTCTATGAGAGTTTTGAAACTAGGGTTCTTTGCATGTGGGTAATTCTATAAGGAACTTTATTTTGTAATTAGCTTTTGATAAACCCTGAAAGTAGAGAGCGGGCAATTTCAGTGGGATGCGGTACGGTGGGTGTAAATAATAAAACCAATTTATCATTTCGGACAGATAAATTTCATTTTCCACTCCCCAATACATATTTACTTTCACGAACACTCTTTTGTTCTATAAAACTCCAAATTTACCCTTATTAGTATTACACCCATGCGTTGTACGGGAAATAATTTTAAGAATTAATTTGTCAAATATTTAATATTATTTTAATATTGATAATATAATAATTAAGTGGTTATAATAATTTAAACAAAAGCATAATAAAATAAAGACTAAAATAATAAATGTAAGAAATTGAAGAATTAAACATTATACATAACATGCTTCGCAAAACTATTATTAATCAAAATCTTATAATTTACAAATTATGAAATACTTACTTGTAAACAACATTCGTAGTTTTTTTCCTACGTTTATTTTCATCATCGCAAATCAAGATTTTTAAACCTTTTCGGTTGGTGACCCTTGATATCGTAACATACAGTTGACCATGACTGAAAACAGGTTTTTTCAAAAAAAGTCCAAAGTGGGATAGGGATTGGCATTGACTTTTATTAATTGTCAATGCATACGACAGAATAACCAAAAATTACCTTCATTGAAACTTAAACGGCAACCTAGGGTCCGATGGTGTTGCGGTCATCCGTGGGATTAGTACTAATTCACCCGCGTTACTTACTTGGATAATCGTTGCCTCCAAAACATGATCACCCAGTTTCATAACTACCAATCTAGTTCCATTGCACAAATCAAGTGAATGATCAATATTTCTCAACAACATGATTGGAGTACCAACCTTCAATCGTAACTCATGATTCGGCAACCCAAAACACTTGATTGTGTTCAAAAATTCGATTGAATGGACGTCTTGCAAAATATCAACATTTGAATCGGATTTGCACGCACTATCTGAGCTCAAGTATACCTTACACTCCCCTTCATTCAATGAAGTCATATACTCATTGATTAAATTGACTACATCAAGTGTTGGTGCAAGAATAGTTCGGCCCTCCAAATATACAGAACATTTAGCATTCGTTCGAAATTGTGGATATGTGCTGGCCACATCATCTAACAACAATAAATCCTCTGGGATGTTATAATTAGGAAAATGATTCTAGTTAATCTAATTGTATAATAATTACGGGAGATTCAAAAAATTAATCTAATAATTGTATATATTTAAAGATAAGTATAAAATCTTGCATTGATTCAATCAATCAATTAATATTAGAAAACATATAATCCGAATTATTTGACATAATTATACTTTTGAATAATTTATGTATACATAAATATCTATATTTAGATAGATATAGATAAATTATACTTAATTTTAAGATTAATCGGAACGTATCATTATACTTAATATTAATATCAAATATGATATGATTAGTATTATATGAATAAAGAGATTTGACCATATCACTTTAAAAAAATCTATATAAATTAAATAATAAACATGGAAGTAAAAATTGTGTTAATCTTTAAGGTATAGTTGGTCATTTGAAAAGAAAAACCAATTTCTTTTACTCAAATATATATTATCTATCAATTGATAAAATACCAAGTTATTAAAATATTAGATGTAATTTTCGGCTTATTCTAATAACCGACTATATAGTTATTATTTATTTAAAGGTGGTTTTTTGTACTAAGGAATATTTCCTTACCGTAAGCAAAAACCCTATATAATAAATAACATATTCATATATTTATGTATTATAATACAATAAATTTATTTCATTAAAAGGTGTTTTAATGTCTACACTTTTTAATATTTATATATTATTAAAGGTACCACCTATTAGATATATTTATTTATAGCTAAAGTTATGGGTACTACATAAATTATAAAAAAAAATGTATATGAATTATTTGTATTATAAAATAATCAATTCTAATTAATATTCACTTAATTCAAACAATAATAAGTGTTATTAGTTAAAATAATTGACTGATATATAAATATATTCTGAAATTTGATAATTTTAATTAAAAATTACTTTTTTGATTTTAGCTTGTTATTTATCAAAAATAATAATTCTTGATAGTTTGAATTTGTAGTATTATATGAAATTTATAAACAATTATAATTATTGATTAAATAATTTTGAAACCAATCACAAAATCCCGCCAACATCCGACAAACATTTATTTAAGCGACAAATGAAAATAAGCAAAATGCTAACAAAAACGATAATGTTTATGAATAATGTCTAATTCTTTTCTTACTTAATCACTTTTTTCAACTTCTTCAAGGATGCGTTAATGGAAAATGCTTCTTCAAGACTGTGTTTGGTCGGGTTCGAATCGTCAACATTGATCGAAGGATTCTCGACGCTCTAAGTTCGGAACCCGTCTCCGCAAGAGTACTGAGCCGGTTGTAGGGCGGCGAGTTCTTCCCGAGTCGTGTCTCTCGAGGATGGATGTTATCGGCTATCGGTTTCTTAATTGTTCTTATCGTCGGTTTATACGAAACTAATTTAAACTAAGAAAGCAGTAGTCATTGTTCGGTTTTGAGTTTTACAACTAAGATTTATATTGAAATACAAGATTTAAAAACATTGAAAATGAAAAGGAAATTAGAGCTTATTTAAAACAATTAATCTAAACTAGTTAACTAATAAAACTTATAATTTTAAATTAAGAAAAATGGAGGGAAAATTAAAGTCAAGCTTATTTGAAAAAGTCAACATTAATTTAACAAAAATTAAAACTTTAAAAAGGAAGATTTTATAGAACTTTTAAAAACTTAGAAATTGATCTAAACAACTTAACAACTTAAAAGTATAAATTCAAAAGCTAGAAAGCTATAAAATGAAAGTAGAAGTTCGATGATCAAAATAACAACTAAATTACGATCCAAGTATCAACACAAGATTAAAGGAAATAACATTAACATAACACTATATTAATAGAAAGAATTTACCAAATGGATGATCCAACAAAAGCTTGAAGAGAAAAGCTTAAAAGCTTGAAGGATTCTTCACAAAAAAATCTAAATCAACGCTTGAACAACTAACTAACTAAGATCTAAARCTTAACTAATCTATTACTAATTAACTAATTGCTAGAATTTTCTTCATTAAAAATGGAAGAGGAAAATGTTTTCTGGTTTGAAGGAGCTTTCTTGGGGAAGAAAGGCCTTCTGCAAGTTGTTTTTTCTTGAAAAGACGTCTGATTACTTATTCTCCAAAAAAAATCTGCTTTTCAGTCGATCGACTGCAAAAGGAGTCGATCGACTGGCAGTCGATCGACCGCAGTCGATCGACCAAGTAGGCAGTCGATCGACTGCGTCGTCCAAAATGCCAAAAGTCCCTGGAATCCAGTCGATTTTGGGGGTTCAGTCGATCGACCAAGTAGGCAGTCAATCGACTGAACATCCAGTCGGTCGACTGGATTCCAGCGCCCGGCTCGATTTCTCGTTCTTTTCACGTCCACCGGTTGATCGAGCCTCGTCCGTTGCGCTCCCTTGCTTTGTCCGTTCATTCCCGAGTCGAGTATCAATGATCCCAAACGAGCGCGGGCCCCGCTTGGACGTCCTACGGCCAAGAGAAAAACGAAAAAGTGAAAAACTACGAAATCTATTAATAAAACGTACAAAAACTAAGAAAACCTAGAAATAACGAAAAACGGCCAACTCGACTCCTAAAACACCTAAAAGCAAGCGAAACACACGCAACGTGATACAAAAACGATAGCAAAAATATGTACAAAAAGATGCAAATCAAACATCAATGGAGGAATAAGAACCATCCTTCACATTAGTCTTTTCAGGAGAACATGCTTCATCATCATCCAAACTCACGTAGTCCTAAGAATAATTCATTGAAATTGGTATATTAATAAAAACCAAAAAAAAGTTGATTAGTTAATAATGTAACTAAGAAGATGCTTCATCGTCATCCAATCTCATATAGTATTATAAATAATCTAACAGTGTATATTAATAATAATAAAGAAAAAAGTTTATTGAACTTGCTTGAGTAGTAAAATATATATTACCTCATCCCAAACTGATTCACGTAGATGCGTCTTCGAAATCTGATCAGAGTTCTGTTACAAAAATGTATTTGTTATATATGAATACCAACTTATAAATGAGTTAAATAGTATTTGACCAAAACTTTAATCATACCTGACTGTCACTGTCGATGAAAGTTTTTTCGAATCTCGCAATCAACTCTAAATCGAGAGAAAGCTTGGTTACGATAAAAGTAGGTTTCCATGTTTGCTTCCATTCATCTTGCACTGGACTTTGAATAGAACTTTTTTATCAGCTAAATCACCAATGTTGTGAGGGACAACATCAGGATTGGCATCCTGCAAAAATGAGTAATTATTCATAAAAATATAAAATAAGTTTAAATTTAATTAGAAAACTAACTAATGTCAATTGATGAAAGTGCATACCTTTTCTTTCTTTATATCATATGCCTTCTTACCAATCAAATCACAACTATCTTTATCCCAACAAAGAGAGTTAGTGTTTCCAGTATTGTCCATCACCAGCAAATCCAACTTATATCTAAGAAAAATAGTAAAATTAAAAATATATATATAATATGGTTCAATGTTACATTTGTTGTTAGGATGTAGGAATGATACCTATATGTTCCATCACCTTCTGGATTATTTTTGCAATTGTAACATTTGAATTTTTCATCCACTTTTTTAAGGGAATGAAAACATTTCGAACATGCGTAATACCAACAGTTAGCCTCATTCTCAACTTCGACAATCAAACAGCTTGTCCAATAAATCCATCCTATTAAACCAAGAAATATGGGAGTGTTGATACAATTTGTTTAGTTATAATAAATATTAAATTTCATAATTTTTTTTTATATTTCACGTGGTTATAACCTCATTAGTGTCCAACAGCTGTTGAATTGTTTTCGGAACCACCGATCCAGTCATGAGATCATTTGCAATCGAGCATTGTGATCTTTCTAATATTGTACTAATAGTGCTCGATTCAACTTTATTATTTGATAAACTACAAAAATACTCAAAAAACTGTTACTCTATAAAGTCTTTTTTGAAATTTAAACATTAATATAGAAATAGGTTGCTATATTTCAGTACCTTTCCACATATTTCCGTATTTGAGGGTCGTCGCCATTGACAATCACTCGAGTTAGATTGTAAATATTTTGGCATTGCTTATCCCCTATTATTTGATTAAAAAAATTTAATCATTGCATTAAGAAATTATATACCTTAAATATTTTAAATATTTCAAACCTTTATTTTTGTCATCCTCTATGAGAGTTTTGAAACTAGGGTTCTTTGCATGTGGGTAATTCTATAAGGAACTTTATTTTGTAATTAGCTTTTGATAAACCCTGAAAGTAGAGAGCGGGCAATTTCAGTGGGATGCGGTACGGTGGGTGTACATAATAAAACCAATTTATCATTTTGGACCGATAAATTTCATTTTCCACTCCCCAACACATATTTACTTTCACTAACACTCTTTTGTTCTATAAAACTCCAAATTTACCCTTATTTAATGGGTTTGTCATTTAATATAGAAAAGTCAAAATTGTTTTGAATACGAGTACTTACTTCCAATGTATCTTATATTTAATGATTATGTACTGAATATCTCGTGCCTTTGAATTAATACTTAGCATAGAATACTCCGAAAATTGTCATGATAAACCGATCCTGAAAATGGTATTAGAGCTTATAAAAAAACCCAAGCCTCTACTGCGTGACGTATGATCCCAAAGCGCAGCTTTCCGTAGAGGATGACCCATCACCTAAATTCAAAATGTGGTGCAAACTGATAGATACCTTTTGATGGGAAACTCCTTAGCCAAGAGCGGGAGTGGGGCGGTCAAAATGGTATCAAAGCCTAGATTTATTAAGAATTTGTAAGAAAGATTAATTATAATTATGTAATTAACTTTTGGTGAGGAGATTTATCTCTGAAAAATGGATTCGAACGAGTGTTCGAGATGTATTCATTTCAGGCGATATTTCCAAATATTGAAAATATATGAGTTAGACAATAAGGACAAGGTAGCATATTGGGATAACCAATATGTTGAACAAGAACTCGCAGGAGTCGATAGGGAAACCTTAAGACAATGCAAGGGACAGAAGTCATATCATTTGAGTTACCTTTGGGTAAATCAGATGCTGAAGACGGATCTTATGAACTATAGGGATGCAACTCATGAATCTCATCAATAGATCCAACTGCAGCAAGGTATCCGATTCCTCTAAGAATATTTCCAGAGGATGATACAAGACATCGACCACCAGATCCAGGTGAAGATGGAAGAGTTGATTGAACATCAATAAATCGATTCCTCTATGTTGTGCTGAAAATGATATCTTAACAGCAGTTAGAGGTCATCCACAGAGACATAAGTGGAATAAAGAAAGAAGCCACACTTATGCTCGAAGAAGCAAGAGGTGGTTTCCAGGGAAACCAAGAAGCATCTGGTCAAAACAAAATGCCAGGAATTATTAATCAGGACAAAGGACGAGGCCAAGCTAAAGTAGGGGCTCGTTTTCAAGCCAATGAAGCACCAGTAGGACTCCAGCAAAAAGAACTTTCAGACGAGCTCACACTAGAACTAATGAAAGTTTTAAAGATTACAACTACTGAATGTGTGGAGTGAGAGGACATATTTCAACAGATTGCCCAAAAAATCAAAAAAGGGGAGTCAGACAGTTCGAGACAACTCCAGAATTCAAAGAAGTTGTCTAATATCAAAACCTAGTACATGTGTATCAATTTGAGAATTTGCCCTTAGATGAAAGCATCTATGAAGAAGAAATATATTCTGAAGGTTGAAGTAAATCATAATCAGAATCAGAGTGAAGGAGAATTTTTTCAATAAGTGATTAGAGATGATATGTCAGGATTCCTCTTTCATACAATTGTATGCCATAAAACACTTATGAGAATAATGAAATAAGATCCAAAGCTCCAAATGTATGAAGGATTCACAGTAGGAGCAATAGAAAATGCGATGGATGAGTTGGGGTTGAGGAACCAAAAACATCAAATTATCCATAGAATTCACGATACCTACGGAATACACAGAAAACCAAATCGAGATGCAACTAATCCTGTACAAAGAAGCCCAAGAGATTAAGAGCGGACTCAAAAGGGAAATGGCAAATCACTTTCATGGATCCATATCGAAGCCATCAGAGGAATCATAAAATCAACTTTTCAAGAAAGAGTTGTTTCGCCATTAAATCTTGCTCTCTTTGATAAAAGAATCTCAAATATCAAAGATTCTTGTCTTGGAGAGATCACAAGAAATTTATATGCTATAAAATTTGCATTCAATGTCTACTCAAGAACTGCGTATAATTTGGCGGATCGAGATTTCAGTAGAGTTCTTACCCTTCATCAAGACTTTAAGAGGCCAGACCTAATGACGGAGGGAAATAGACCCTACTCAATTATGTACAAGACTTTCTATGAACTCTCAAATACTCATCATTCATAAGTATTCTTGAGAAAGGAATTTATAGAAATATAAAGGATCTTTTAAGACGTGGAAAAAGCCATGTCACCGGAGATCATGTAAACTCCAACAATTAGAGAAATTGACATGAGAATCAAAGATTGTCCTGTCCTTAATAAAAGCAAGAGTCTCATAATCGAATCAAGGAGAATGTATTTTCAACAAGATAAAATGATTAGTGGACCTCATTGGGAAGGTCCAAGAACCAACCAAAGTACTCGAGCTCCTAAAGTGTTCAAGACTAACAAAGAATTGAAGTGCTCGGAAGGATGGAGAGGTATAGAAGTGATATTCGACATTACATAGAAAGATAACATCTTTCTTTATGATGCATTATATCATTTACAAAAACCAAGGAAAATATCAAGGAATCCTCAAGACCAGAGAAATTGAAATGGTGATTGAGGGTAGCGTGGGAAGAACCCCATAACAGCTAACTCTAGGTTTAGAATTTCTCAAGGAACATAAACCTTGGGAAAGATTTAGAGATGAAATGAAGTTTATAGTAGGTGAAAAAGATATAGAATCAGATTAGCACCAACCCATTCTCCATATACATTCTCATTGGAGTGATATATGGAAAATATAGTGCAGAATATTTTGTAGCCTACATTGATTCATGCGTAGGGATATGTACAGCTAAACTAGAAGCCTTACCTAAAGAAATGAAAGAAAAATTGTCCCCAGTGTCGGGAAGAGATTTCTCTAAAAGGATTCCCGTCCTTAAAATAGGAACCAAGCAAGCAGAAATGATGATGGGAGGAGCAAATGGTAATCCGTGGTACAAGGTCAAGACTCCACCAATCTATTTCCATGATACGGGAGCATATATTTTATTAGAAAATAATTTCTTACAGACATTTAAAAGATTTATGCAAGAAAAAAAGACTATAAGACTTATTTTCACAACCTCATGTGATCATAAGATTATAGTCCAATGACTACGAGAGGTAATTCACGGAAAAATGTCAATCAATTTTCGCAGCAAGCGTCACTCATTTAGAAACAGCATTCTAGAACGCCCTGTTTCAGTAATTCTAGAACGTCCTGCCCAGGCGTTCTGTATAGAGTTGTTCTAGAAAATCTGACATTCTGGAACAGCTATCTGAGGCGTTCTAGAATGTCTCACTTTTTAGAACGGTTATGAAAAGGACGTTCTAGAAAGTAAACTTTCTAGAACGCCTTTACGAACTGGCGTTCTAGAAAGTACACTTTCTAGAACACCTTTACGAACTGAAGTTCTAGAAAATAAACTTTCTAGAACACCTTTACGAACTGAAGTTCTAGAAAATAAACTTTCTAGAACGCCTTTACAAACTGACGTTCTAGACTTTCTAGAACGCCTTTACGAATTGACGTTCTAGAAAATAAACTTTCTAGAACGCCTTTACCAAATAGACGTTCTAGAAAATAAACTTTCTAGAATGCCTTTTCAAAACCCATTATAGATTATTGTTTTTTCTAGAATGGCTTTTTGTAAAACCATTCTAGAAAGTAGTAAAAAAAAATTTAAAAAAAGAAAGAAATAAAAGCACCTTCCAACAAATACACTAAAACTCATTAAAAGTAAGATAATCACAAACTTAATACCAACATAACCAAAATATATCATTATCCATGATCAAAGAAATTAAAAAATCAATCACATTTATCATTAATCAAAACATCATAGTATTAGTATACCAAGTTTTAGTTCAATCACTATAAAAAATGAAAAGGCAGAGGTTGAGAAATTTGATTTACTAAAGCCGACTGGATCTTTCCAACATACTTTACAGGAGAAGGCGAATCGTCTTTGCACAATGCCTTGTCAAGAATAGAAACAGGGCTCGAGTACTCGGTTAGAACAAAACCAAGCTCCGCTGACTCTTTCTCGTTCAACCCCTGATTTAGATTTCTGAAGTAAATCAAGAAACAAAAGTTACCAAATGAAATTAGGCTAATCCTCGGGGTAATTTTATAATTACTCCTGCAAATATGCGAACTGTGTCGAGTTTGAAATATTCTAACTCAGCAAGTATTTCCATATTTATCTAATTTTACCACAGAGAATAACTAATACAAATTTAATCAAATTAATCAAAATGAGGATAAGGACCAGGTAAACAAATGAGCCCAAAATTTTATTTAAAAAAAAAAAATTGGCCATAGGAGCCTCTTTTACGAAAAATTACCTCGCTAGCTGGCCAAGAATTGTAAGAGAATACTCTTAAGGACCACCCTATAAAATGGTTATGAGAAGTATATAACAATATATTAAAGGCTTGCAATTTCAACAATTCAGCAATAAAAAGATTTTATATATATATATATATAGGATTGAGTTCAAATGAGAACCCCGTCATTATATATGAACCTAGGGACTAATCCTGGCCTTAAATCTAATATTGCACAGTGCAATTATATGTCCAAGTTCATTGTGCTTTTTACACAGTACTGTAGTGCTAAAATCAGTCCATTTTTTTTAATTTAATTATATATATATATATTTTTTTACGTTTTAAAACATGCAATATGTATCTTAAATTGTAGATCTTGAGAATGTGATTAATTTGATATATATTTCATTCAAAACGAATAAAATTTGAAAAAGTTATGGTTTGTTGAAGATTTGAGTTTCATTTCAAATTTTTGAATTTGCAGTTTATAGACGAAATTTGCGATGCTTTTTGTATACAATCGTAGTGTTTTTTTTCTTAATCTATTGTGCTTTCTAAAGAACAATGTAGTGCTCTTTGTAAACGTTGATATATGTCCAAAATACCATTTTTAATTAATTAATGCATTTTTTTACATTATTACCATGCTGACATGTCATGATCTCAACCATCAAAATTATCCAATCTAATGGTCAAAATGAGTCCCTAGGTTCACATATAATGACGGGTTCTCATTTGAACCCAACCCCTATATATATATATATATAATTATATATATATATATAATATATGCATGGGTACTAGTTACAACAGAAAAGGTAAGAGTTGATTATACCAAAAAAAAAAAAAAAGAATTCCAGTCTACTTGGAAGAAAGAAAACTATGCAACAGGAAAGTAAGGTTACACACACACAACAAAAAAAAAAAGAAAAGAAAAGAAAAGAAAAGAAAGAAAGATTCTACTCTCAATAAAACCCAAATCTTTAAAAATTACAAATATGCCCTTCAAATTTGTCTCTGTTCTACAAACTGCACCCTCAAGTGAAGATATTTGCTAGGCAAATACATACTTTGTAATACCTCAGGGGGGAATTTGTAATTTTGATAGATAGCTGGTGTTTTTTGTAATTAGACTACATGTTATGGTACTTATCATAATTTATAAAAAAAAGTAACTTAGAGGCCAACCTGCTAAAGTTCCAAATCAAATTTCAAATATTTCTCATTGAAGCTTTCTACCATGCTAGCCAAGCTCTTCAGATTCTTCACTGGCTGACCATTAAAGGCAAGAACCTAAATGCATCCAAACAAGAAATATATTAAAAAGGTGGCCAAAGAATAAATAAAATACAGTATAAACAGGTGAAATAATTCAGTTGCTTATATCAAGACTAGCATCAAACACTAACCTGAGTGTTGGCAATGTCCTCATATCCTAAGTTAATGTCAGCGACGAGAACCTAAATATTTTTACAAGGAAAACAAAGGTAAATTAACTACAAATCGTACGGCCTTCCTTGGAAATATATTTAAAAACGTTGGCATGTTATTTTGATGTGAGAAAGAACCTTAGAAACTAAAACAACTTGTTCGTCTAATGATTGCCGCATCTCATATAAGAGCTTGTCCAACAACTTGACTGGAGCTTCATAGCCATAATCCTTTCCATACTAGAGTGTAAAATGAAAGAGGTGATAACTTAAGAAATTATATAGAATGATTGGCCAACATGTTTAACTTTCAAGTTTCAATGTGTATTTCTCTTAAAGCTCCATTTGGATGGAGGGAAATTGATATTCAAAGAATTTCAAAATCCATAGATAAATACCTTGGGTTTGAAATACATTCATTTACATTTCTTGATTGGGTGTAAATGTGGATTTGTGAAGATTTTAAATCAATTAAAAAATTTTAATTTTTTTTCTCAGTTGTTAATTTAATAAATAATAGAAAAATATAAAATTATTATAGATTTAGTGAAAACTGTGCTTTTGTGTCAGTAAAATGTGTGCATACAGGGATAAGCAAGTAAACCATAAAGCGCATAACACCATCCAGTTACACTCACCTCGGAACGGAGATACGGAATAGAAACTGTTGTAAAAACGAGTCCAGTAATGATATAATATGAGGGAGGTCTACCCTTGATATGAGCAGGAATGAGCCGTCTCTGAGTCTCAAGTGAGACTGTAATCTTCAGAGTTCTAGAATCACGAAGAATTTTTATTTCGGCACTATCACCAGTATATCTTTGAGAGACGAGGTAACTGAAACCCATGCGCTCTCCATGCCTAAATGGAACTGCAAGTAACCAAAGAAAGAGTCATGAGCCTCCAAAATGGAAGGTCACTCAATCAGAAGTCATGAAACCTATGCGCTATCCTTGTTTGGTTTGAGTTTTATAAGAATGTTTGTTACTTTAGCATGTCAAATCATGTCCTTATATACTCAAAACATCAAATGCCATAATCTTTTCATTTCTTATCTATTTTAGATAAATAACAAATCAAATTAATCCTCTCTGAGATCTATAATTTGATGCCTAAATTGTATAAATAAAAATAAAAGTACATATCAAAAATTTAATTGAAACATTGAATTTATGAGAAACAAACAGATAGACTACTCATCAAACTACGCATTAAGCAAATACCCAGACTCCACGAGCTCATGAAATTTTTCAATCTTGTATCCGTTATATCTTTATATATTCCGAGTGGCGTTCCCTAGTCACAGCCAAGCTAAGAGTTCGTTAAATATGGTTATCTATATCATAATCCCAGGATCTATACAAAATAAAAAAATGAACTGGATAAAAACAATATGATAGATTTTATTTATTGCCAAAAAACCTGCGCCTATCTAATGCCTTCTCGTAATCTGGCCTTAAACCTCCATTTTCTCTCTCTAAACTACTGAGGCTTACAACTCTCTGTATATCCTAGGAAGAATTACTTTTAATCTGCATACAAATAAATGCATTATATTGCAAGATTCAAATACACAATACATTTCTTTATTGGTACTAGTAAAATACACGTGCATTGCACGTGATGGCATAATTATTTATTTTAATTATTTATATAATATATCGTTAGTATAAAATTGGAAAAAAATTGTAATATCAATTTTGTCAAAGATAAAAAGTTGTAAAAGGAAAAAATACAAATTTACTTCATTAAATATTTATATTCATTCACTGTTAGAAAATCTTTAAAAGATTTTTCCCCCTAACATGATTCAAAAGTAACCTCTCATAATATCTTTCACCTTCATTGGGATTTGCAATATGTTTATGCCCAATCACATCTCTTTTATTTCTTTCTTTGTTTCCAACATTTGCCTACTTTATCCCATACATAATGCTCTAGAAATTCACATTAGAGATACTTTCTTGCTTCTTCATTGTTAGAGCACATAAAAAAAAATATTATTTAAGCATTGTTCTGGAGATATGGTCACAACTCAAAATATTTTTTAAATTTTAATTTGCCCAATAAGTATCACATTATTGATTTGGGAGATGAAGCGGCAAGATAATAACTGTTGGACATATTTCATTCATGCCAAATTCAAAAATCCTCCATGATGCTTCTTGAGCGGATACCCACCGAGCATGTTGAAACTATTTGATTTCATCAATCAAATCTCATCATTATTATGGGCAATATGGATCACCACTCTATCATGTCCTTTATAAATAAATTTATATAGATACATCACGGTGTCACTCCAGAACATATCTCAACATTTATGTGGCAATTATATCTTGATAAAAGATATGGATTGTAAGGTACCACCCACTGATTGTTTAGTTATGTTTTGCATACCCGAACTGTTGATCCATCTTTTCTTCTTTTATAGATAGGATATCCATCTTTACCTTGTATCGTGCTTTCACAATATGAATGTGGATAACGATATTTGCATTTCCCATCAAACATGTGAGAATTATTTTTGTTCCTATCTCCACATGGTCCATGCATCATATGTCTTGCAACTAATTCAAAGAGCTTGGGGTATTTTTTGGGTCAGGAATCTCAGACCAAACATATCTATCAAAGCAATTTGGACTCAAAATTTTATACTCGGACTTCAAAATTACCAACATATGAGCATGTGACAATCCTCTTTTATGAAATTCAACAACATGAACATGTGCAGCTACATCTCCAAATATATTCTTCTAAAATAGTTGATCTTTCAAATCCAGTAATTTTGCTCGAAATACTCTTGAGGTCAAATCTGGTCGATCCCAGTATACAGTTTGTCTTGGATCTCTTTCCATTCAGGATTGCATGTCATTGAAATAAATAAATCTAGTTTTCCAAATTTTTTTACCAAAGCTAATGCATCAAGATATCTACGGTGTTTTTCATCCAAGAGTTATTTGTATAAGTATAAGAAAATTAATTGTAACTCTTTTATGATCATAATATTTACGGAGATATTTCAAGTCCACTAAAAATCATATTATCAAATTTATTGATTACTAACTTATGTAAATTATATATTACATATCCAATTAGACAATTCAAACAAATAGAAATTATATTATATATAATGCAATGTGAAATCGCAATTTATTTTAAAAAAATAAGAAATAAAATGAGCAGAAATAACATGGTCATGAACCTTATACGTATACTAATAATATTTAGAATAAAATTCAAATTAGCAAAAGTGATTGATTACTAACTTTTGTACATTATATATTGCACAAATCAAACAATTCCAATACATTTTGATTTGACTTTCATAAATATTTATATTGTATCATATCCTATACTTCTTAATGTAATTTCTTCTCTTTTTGAAAGCCTTTTATAAGTTTAGTAACCTAGGTTTCTTCATATACTTTTTATTTCCACATATTTTAATTTAACCAAATGAAACATATAAAAAGTTGAAAATTAGAAATCACCAGTTATAAATGATAGTATATAAATAAATAAATATATTAAACAGTATGATTGTTATCTTAAAAGTTAATTATTAAAATAGCTAGGGTAAAATATTATTTTATAAATTTTTAATAATGCACATGTGAGCATGCTCCGAATTCATATTACATAAGCTTAAATATTAAGAGAGTACATCCCTTGAGTTTCGCGAGAAAGTATATCATTCGCAGAAAAAAAATCTAGATATCGTACAGTTATCACCAATAACTTGACTATTACCTGTAAATATAAATTAATAGATAATTTAAAAGATTAAAATTTCAACAATTATTTCAAAATTCATCATACATAATATACTTTATTACTATTTGGACAATATAACATATATACCTCGTCCTTTTATAGAGGTTTTGTCGACAAACAACTTTTTAATATTTTGATGCCTCCAATATCACCTTTTGGATATAGAAGCGGATACTACAAAGGGTCGTAACATACATAATAATGCTTTATTTTATGTCTAGATCTTGAATGCGCATGTATCACAATGTCACGTTCAAATGGTATATTAGCATTATTTCCTTCCACCCATATTGTTGCAACTTCATCGGTTGATGGAGAATTGTATACTCGTTGATCTAATTTCACATCTTTTGAGAAGTTGAACATTATCCATTGATGGAAAATCTTTTAACCTTCTAAAAACTTTTGCATATGAATTTCCATCTAGAACTCTAATGAGTTTATTCACAGTAATTTAAGATAAAGTTGAGTTCTCAAATATGTTCATTCTATTCTCAATCTCATTTTCTGTTTCCATTAAATATAATTGAAAATAGCCAGGACCATCTTCATTAGATATTAACCCAGGAAGGTCATGATACACCATTCCTTGCACTCGAAAAGTATAAACTCCTCGTCTTGCAGATGCAAGGTTTTTATCTAATTTTACTCCAAATGAGGTAAAGGAAAATATGTTATTGAATAGACGGATATTTTTCGAATTGTATGGCCTCTTTTGACTGATAAGTAAACAACTCATATACTTTGTCAGAACATCAATAGGCGCCAATTTCATTTTTCCATTATCACAACAAAATGTTGGAGGCTCATACTCAAATCTCACAGTACCACATGTATGCAATTGGGCATTTTTTTTAGCTCATGTATCTCCAGACATATAGACTCGTTTATTCTTGAAACTAAATAATAATAATAATAATTTATATTAGAGAAAATGATGAATTAATATTATATTTAATGATAATTAATACTACTAACCTTCTTATTCAGATGTAATTTGATTCTTAGGAAGACATGCAACACACGGATTTTTGTTCTTTCAGTACTTTTTTGCTCTATCGATATACTCATGCTTTTGAGTAGCATTTAGATTTCTATATTTTCTCTTCATCTTATCACAATTTCATTGACGATAGACATCTCTCACTATTGCATAAATATGTAGTAGTTAAAAAATCAAAATGTTTTAAAAAAAATAATATATCTTACCTAATGATAATATGGATGTTGATGATCTTAGATGTATTATAGAATTTCAGTTAAACTAGGCAGTCATACATTTAAAACAAACATTACTTCACGCGTTTTCAAATGACCTATGTTAGGAAATAAAAGAAAAAGGACATAGAGAGTCATATAGTTCTTAAAAAAAGTGGAACAATTCTATTACATAAAATTGCAAATATAAAATCATGTGATGATGCAATAATAAATTATTTAAATAGTCTCACCTCATTGTGTTATCTAATTCTTTGTAATTATAGTATTTCCCAACTTTTGAACAAAATAGAATTAATTTTTGAATGAGAACTTTGTTCGAACCGAATGTTATTTTTCAATTACTAAGATCCATTTTTTTCTTTGTATGGTAGCGAATTGTTTTAAAATCTAAATTATAAATTACTTAAAAATATTTTGAAGAAATCATTATCGTATACCTATACCATAAAATTGTTGTGTGGGTTTTAAAACTACTTGTCGAGAGGAGTGTTAGAAAGCGAGTTTCTAATTAGATTTTTTGTTAGATAGATTCTTCTTTTTTTAGAACATATATGATTACAATTTTACCATTAAATAATATAAAATATAGGGATACAATGTCAAGCAAGAAAAAAAAAATTGATTAATAAACCCAAAAGGTTGATTATGGCTCGAAGAGATTGAATGAAAAGGATAATTGTTGAAAAATTCTGTTATAGAGATTTGATACACTACTATATATAAAATAACACATGCATGAACTGATTAATATATAGACTTCTTGCGACAAAGAATACAGGTGTAGATAAGATTACATGGAGTTGGTTCTAGAAACTCATTACTAAAAAATGAAAAAAGAAAGATAGGGAAAAAAAGTATAAAAAGGAAAAAAAATAAACCGACAAAAAAAAGTCCTTCTTAATTATGGTCTCTTAAATGAATTTTAATTTTCATTAGATTAATTATTTTCTTTAGCAAATTATTGTGTCCACTTATAATTCAAACTGAAACGCATCTAATTAAAATGCCATAATGAAAAGGCCCATGCTTGTTTTCTTTTTTCCGTTGTTTCTCTTGGTGATGGCGGAGTTTGGACACAATGAAATTGTTTTAATTTTAAGAACCCTCGAAATTACTTAAATAAAGTAGAATTCTAATTAAAATTGAAATTCATATAAAATACTAAAATTGAAAAAGACTGGGTATTTATATTCGGACTTTTCATGTGTTTTGTGGTAAAAGGAGTTTGGACACAATGAGTACTCTATTGTTGCTAAGTGATTAACTAATTTTAAATTCATTTTATTAGAATATATATAATTATGATTTTAATTAAACTCCTTTTATTAGAATATATATAATTACGATTTTACCATTAAAAATATACAAATATAGGATTATTTTTGGCAATTCAAATTTTTACAAAAATATTCATCCTTTTAGAATAGTATATAATATATATATATATATAGGATCATATGAGAATGGATCCGTAGGTGAGAAATGAGAATGCATCCTGACCAATCATTTTAATACTTTTTTCAGCATTTATCCGTTGGCAGTTTAGTAAATTCTGGACATCCGGTGGCATTTTGGTAATTACGTGCCTTTTCTCATTTCAGCCACACCCACTCGCGTTTTGTGCACAGAACCTTTCTTTCTCATTTTTTTTTTGCACAAAACGCTCCATATCCTCTTCCTCTGCGTCTTCAAAATTTTGCATTCCCCATTTCAGAAATTACTCTACCCACTCACGATTTATCTTCATTTTCGTCTTCAAATTATCTGCATTCTCCGAAATCACGAAACCCTCCATCTACCATCTTCTCTCCATTTTTCTCAAAATCTCGAAACCCTAGCGTGTACAATCGATGGGACAAACTCCGCAAAAATCTCAATCAAAAAAAAAAATTTCTCCCAACAAGAATGCTGATACGTTCCTTTTATTTTGTGTGAAATTGATATTTTTATAGGAATTAATATGCCATATGGGTTTTTGGATTATGTGCATTTGTTTTTCCTACGTTTTTTAGTATTCTGGATTTTATTTTATGAATAATATTTTTAGCATTTTAATAGAACTTTGATTACTCAAATTGCTTCTTTTATTTATTGTCATTTAGTTTAACTTTTATGTGATAGGGTTTGTGTGAATTGTACAATGCATTAAATACAATTATAATGGCGAAGTTTTTAATTTCCTCGTGTGATTTTCGTCATGGAACTCGAATTTGTTCGTAGGGAAGGGTAAGAAGAAGGCAGATATTGCTACGAAGGATAAAGTTATAGTTTATATGGCTTCTGATCCTCAGGATTCACCAAACAAGAATTCTGGTACTTATTTTTCATTTTTATTATTTTTTCTTGAATTTGATGTTTTCGGATTTAGAATTAATGTGGCATATGGGTGTTGGGTTATGTGTGATCTGCACATTGCTTTAATTACAATCTTAATAGTGAAGTTTATTTTTCCTCGTGTGATTCTCTTTATGGAATTTGAGTTTGTGAATTTGTAGAGAAGGGTAAGAATAAGGCAGATATTGTCGTGAAGGACAAAAGTGTAGTTTCTATGCCTTCTGATCCTGAGGATTTGCCAAATAAGACTGCTGGTATGTTTTCTCTCTCTTTTTTTTAACACTTTTCTTTTCAAGAGAAGCCTACATTTTGTGGTTTTGTTAGTTAGTTAGATATAGTGAGATACAAATATTTGTAAGTAATGTAGCAGAAAGCGATCATCTCATTTATATAAGGATCACACTGTAATAATTCATTTGGTTGTTTTATGCATAAATATACTGAAATACTTTCTTTAATCATCAACATGTTATCATTAACTGTAAATTTTGTGATCGGTTTGAGTTAATTTTCTGGTCCACGTGTCTTTCATCTTAAATGATCTATTTCTTAGGGTGATAGTTCAATTACGATAACTAGTTTTAAAGGCATTTTGGGATGCATATTAGTTTTCTGTGTTCTCTGTACATGCAATATCTCAAATTAATGTGGCATGTGGGTGTTGGATCATGTTTCCTCATGTGATTTTCCTCATGTAACTTAAATTTGTGCATTTGTAGGGAAGGGTAAGAAGAATGCAGATATTTCCACGAAGGACAAAACTACAGTTTCTATGCCTTCTGATCCTCAGGATTTGAGTCCTCAAGATTTAATGCAAGAGGTAGAATTACGAATGAAGAAGGCAGATGTTGCCACGAAGGAGACTCCTATTCCTGATGTTTCTGCTCCTCTAGAGTCAAGTCCTCAGGATTCAAGATAGCAGGTTGAATTGCAAATGAAGAATAAGGAAGATATTGGCATGAAGGATAAAACGCCGATATTGGGTTCCTTCTACGTGCCTTTTGCAGGAAAGAATACTGATCTGGTTCCCGAAGCTAGTAACCAAAGTTCAAAAAACAAACAAGCAAGATAATAAGTTTAGGCATTTGGGTTTTTCTTTTTCTTTTTTTATGATATTTTGGATTTTTTTCACCATTGGTTTTTATAAGGAATGATGATATGTACACGGTAGGAAGTGAAAATAAATGTATTGTAATGTGCAAATTAAGCTGCACTAGTGTGCAAAACCCATTGCATTGAAATGAGTTCAAGCTTTTAGGGTGTATATTGTAGCAGTGCCAAGAAATGAACAGTAATGTGCAAAACCATTTCTACTAATGTGCAAAGAAATGTATAGAACATGCAATTGTTTTTCTTTTTTGATATTTATTTTGATATCTTTTGTGCTTATTTTTTGTAATATATTTTTTATATGCATAAGTGTAATCACGAAGAAGAGGAAGATTGATGTCATTGAACCGAAAAGAAAAGCAAAAAAAACAAGGTGTACTAAGGTGAAAGCTACAAAACAAGGTATTTTTATTATTATTGCTCTGCAATCTATATTATACTTTTTTTTTAATCTTTTTTATGATTAATGTATATTGATTTTTCGATAATTATATATATATAACTCTTGTCTTATCAATATTTTTAATCCTTTTTTTTAACTTTATTCTGTAATTGTATTATTTAGCAGCAGATGATGATGATGATGATGATTTTGAGAGCCCTATACCTGCACGTGCTGATTGTGTTACCAGTCGTAGCGATGGCCCCAAGTTTGTCTTTCACAATAGGTCATCGCCTGGGGTTTTTGTAAGAGCTTTGTCATCATTAAATGAATGCCAGAGAAAAGATGTTGCAGATATTGGATTTGGTCCTCTTTTGGATTTATCAATAACTTAAATACTAGTAAAGATGGGGTACTGGTTAGTGAAAAATCTCAATCACCTTGATCGCAAACTGAGTTATACGATGGGTCAAAGTTGCACATCAAAGAAGATGACGTGTCCTCTATTTTTGGCTTCCCCGTGGGAAGATTTCAATCATTAATAAGAAGAAAAGGAAGCAGTCAGAACTTGATCAAGAATTCAAAGATTTTTTGAGGCAAGTCCTTATGGGATAACCCCAACAAATCTCGCTGTGAAAATGAAGGAATATGTTGACGGTGGCGACTGGTTCAAGAGACACTTTGTTATTTTGCTTGTTAAGTGCTTGTTTGAAGCTCAGAGCAATGGGAAAGTTCACACCAATGTATTGCATCTTCTTGACGATCTATCAAATATTAAGGATATGAGTTGGTGTGAGTATATGATCGAGTGCTTGGTGTGGACAAAGATGTCTTGGGAGGATAGCGAGGAAAAGTGGTACACAGGACCTCTACTATTTTAGACGGTCAGTGTTCTTAACACAAGTGTTGTTTTTATATATATTTGCCTTGTATACAATAAGAGTTTTTAATTATTTTTTTTATATGTAGGTGTTTTATGTGGACAAAGTTGTGTTATCTATTCGCAATGTGAAAAGAAGTTTTCCAACTTACAAAGGATGGACCGACATGTTGTTGAAAGATAGAGAAGCTGCGGAGGAGAAAACTGGTGCATTTGGGAGGGGTTTTGTGGATGAAGAAACAGAATCTGAGGTGCTGAAAAATCCAGAAATGATGGATGCTCCTGAAAAAAGAATGAACGAGGAGCAGAGGTGTAGAAGTACTGGAAATAAGAATGCTGGAAACAAGGAGGCTGGAAACAGGGAGTCTGTACAGGTATTTGATGTGGTTATTTTTTAATATAGTGGTTATTTTGTGCATGTAATTATGAACTAATGTGCACTTGAGTATGAACTAATGTGCAATTTTATGTGCAAGTATTTTTTTTTAATAGTTTTGTATATAATGGCTAGTTGTGCTTGTAATTATGAACTAATGTGCACGAGTGTATGAACTAATGTGCAATTTGATGTGCATGCATTCTTTAATAGTTTTCTATATAGTGGCTATTTGTGCATGCAGTTATGAACTAGTGTGCACGAGTATATGAACTAATGTGCACGTAGCAGAACTAATATGCACTTGAGTATGAACTCATGTGCAATTTGATGTGCATGCATTTTCTTAATAGTTTTGAATATAGTGGCTATTTGTGCATGCAGTTACGAACTAATGTGCACGAGTATATAAACTAATATGCACGTAGTAGAACTATTGCGCAATACATTCATTTTTTTATGGCTAATGTATATTTGTGTCTAATGTTGTCTATATTAGACTTTAAATATAAGTATTTGTGAAACAGGTTTTTGTTGAGGAATTTGCTACAAAGATCAGGTTGCTTGCATCTACTGGTTTTGAAATTCTAGAGATGGTGCAAAGAGCCCCTCAAGTGTTATTGGAAGATAAGAATCTCATGAAGATGCAAGATGCGGCACAATCATTCCTTGGCATTTTAAAAACGCAAGAGCGTGTCAATCGAAGCCAAGAGAATGTCAACCAAACACAATAGGGCATTAATGAAGAACATGGGGGCATTGACGGAACACAATCTGGCATCGACAAACCAGAAGAGGGTAACAACAAAGCGCAAGAGGGATGCCACAATGCCTCACAAACTTTCGATGACTGGACCGTTGAGACTATCAATGCTATTGATGAGATTTTAGAAGCAACTGCAAGGAGGGATGAGTTTCGAAATACCACAACTACTATGCCTAATTACATCTTAGGTATTTCTGAAGATGACGAGGATGATAATGAACTTCCCCGAGATTGTGGTAATCAAGCAAATGATGGTTTTCAATCTGAAAAAGCCCCTTCTGTGCCTGTTGATGTGCAACCAGGATGTGCAACCGTTGATGAGCAGCCCGAGAACATTACCCAGCCTGAGAATGCCACTAACGCCCCTTCAGCTGCAGAACATGTTCAAGGTGTACAACCTTTTCCGATGAGACGATCTAAGCGATTAACACCAGAGGATGAGCTGTTAGAAAGGAGAGAAGTTGCTAGCAAACTGAAATCAACATTCAAGATAAGGGGAACAAATATATTGAAGAAGTTGGATGGAAATCAAAAAATGGTTGCAAACTGGGTTTTGAAGAATGCTGACGCTGAACAGTAAGTTATATATACTTTTCTGTGTCTTTAATAGTGTTTATAAGACATTTTTACTAGTATATATACGGTTATTATCTAATCTTTTTTTTGCGTATTTTTTAATGCAGGAGTGAAGTTATTTTCAAGAGGAATAGTTTTTATGTTTCAAGAGATGTATTACAAATCTTAAGGGCATGTGAACAAGTGAATAGTCGTGTATTGGATTTATGGTCTGTTTTTTTAAATGACAATGAAAAGTTGAAAGGTTGTGGGTCTCCAAGTAGATTTTTTGTAAGCATTGGCCCTTGTAACAAGGTTAGAAATACTTAATTTATATTTCATATTTTTTCTTTATTATTATACATAATATTCTTTATGCAATTTACATGTGCAACTACTTTTTGTTGGAGCTGATAGCAAAGAAAAGAAATATCGAATGTTTACTCAGGCCCTGGATGCAGACTTGAAAATGATGAAAACGTTTGAAACAAAAGATATATCACTGGTACGTTATTCAATATCATTATACTAATTTTCAATTTAGTTTTTTAAATGTTTTCTTTTTGTAGTTTTTCTTCCCCATGCACACTGGAAATTACTCTTACGTCATGTGTTTTTCAATCAAGGCAAGGGATTTGATATACTTGAAAGCATTGCACCAAATGATGTGAATGCAAAAATACATAAAGAATATGCTAATACTTTGGTAAGACCAATTTTTAAAGTATTTACTTAGTGCATCATAATTATATTTTATTGTTTCTGTGTCTTTGTTCCCTAATAATAAAAATATATAATAAAATGGCTTAGGGGTGCTTTTGGTTTTTTATTATGAAGCAATTTTTAATGTGCAAAATAACTCACATTATTGTGCACAATAATGTGAAATAACGTGCAGACACAATTCTTTAGTATTGTAATCATTTTTTTTCAAATTATTTTCCTTGTCGTTTTTGTCCACATATTCTTTTTATTATTTTGCAGAAGGATTCATTTTCAAAGCTTCTAAGAGGACAAAACTGGCCTATTACGCCAATGTGGTTTCAAAACTTGAACCACACTTTCTCGTGGTGCCATGCACAACGGGGGTAGAAAACACGGATTCGGGTGTTTTGACCATGAGACACATGGAGACATACATGGGGGCTGGATTGAAGGCCAACTGGGCATGTGGGATTAGAAGTGGAGATAAAAAATAGGTGAATTGTATCCGTAATAAGTATTGCCACACCTTGGCATGCGCAGAGATAAATGATTTGAAGGATGTAAACATGAACATTGCTAAACAGAATCTCCCAGTTTACAAGGCAAAGAAACTAGAACGAAAGGCTGAATTGAAGAAGTGATCTATATGGCGATGAATTTATTTTTTGTTTGACTTCTGTAGGAATACATTTTTAAGTAGAAAAAACTGGAAAGGAATGCTTATTATTTTTTTGATGTCTCTTTTTGTGTAAGAACTCTTGTCTAAGTAGATGAAACTGGAACATAATGTTTATTATGTTTGATGTCTATTTCTGTTGTTCTGTTTGTTCGTAAGTAGAAGAAGATTTTTATGACTGAGTAAAGTTGTGTTTTGCATATTAAGTTTTTTTAATAATGGGCCTGTGATTGAAAGAGAAATATTTAAGTTTCCAAGTTTTTAACTTCGATGGTTGCACTTTTGGTTGTGCATATGTTATTGCATTATTTGTGTAAATGATATCATTACAATTCGACCATCGGGTTGGATTTGTCATTAAACCCAAATTAAGCATTGTCGATGTACGATAAGGAAATATGTAAACATATTTAAATACAAGATAACAAGCAAATAGAGAAAGAATTCTGCCAAACCAGAGCTTAGAAAATGCCGAAAAGGTCTTATTTCTGAATATCAGACAAAACTATAGTTCAATTAATTTGTACGGAAAGCCCAAAAGACCATCACCTAAATTAGGAATTCATTAAATACCACCGTGCATAATTTATTGCACTATTGTGCAAAATTTATTGATCGGTTGTGCAGAAAATCATACTTGTTTGTGCACAACCTACGTCACAAAATTAAGAGTAATAAAAATAAGAAAATAATATGAAGGGTCTTGAACTCTCCCAATTGCTCCTTTTTTTTTTTTTTTTGCTTCATTCCTCAAATCACCTACAAGTTATAATTTTTGTGCAAATAAGTATGTATAACTTTTATAGATGAAAAAGAAAAAGGAAAACATAAAATACAATTGTGCATTTCTTGTCATTGACTATTATTATGTACAACCTGTTGTTTTCTCTTTGGACAAGTTCTCATATTATGCCCGACCCTTTCACCACAAGTCTTGCACACCCTTTGTTTTTCCTTCTTCCGCTTCTCATCAATCGACTTTTCTTGGCCAGTTTTTTTTCTTTTCCCACCCCCTTTATTTTTCGATTGCATAGGAGGACAAATAGCAATTTCAACTGGTACAGTTCCACAAAAAGTTTCAATTCTCTGTTTTTTACTTGCAATAGATGAAGCGTCTTGTTGTTCATCTGTAAGTTTCTCCTTTTGTTCATTGATAACCTTTGAAAACTCAACAAGGAGCTTTGTCCTCGTCTCTGCCATTGCCACACATAAGTGTATATCAGACCACAATTTGTTAGGTAGCAAATTTCTTTCATTGATTTTTGCAGATTGCTCGATAATGGCATTGTGGATGTGAAACATAGGATTTAGAGTTGCGTTCTTAGTCCAACGGGAAAGGACAAATTCACGTGGGATAACATTCATGTTTAAGTCCTTAAAGACAACAAAAATGTGTTAGCAGAGCCACCCAAATCTTTCAAAATTCTTGCAAGAGCACATAGAACAACTACCATCAGATTTGTGCACAATAAACACCTTACCATTATCTTGAGTTTCACACTCAACATTTCCATCATTGTCACTAACATGTAAAACTCTACAACTAAAACACGCTGCACAGATTTCATTTTGCACCTCAATAAATATAATGTCTGTGTACACAGTGCGTGCATTCTTCTCCAAAGCTAATGGCGTCTTTAGATCAGCAAAATATGACTCACACAAACTTTTTAAATTTGGTGACGTGTTTCTCTGTGAATCCATAGCAGTGTCGAAATGCATGAAAAATTTGACTAAACTGTCCTAGTGATTTGTAAAATTGCCAAACCAATAGTTTTCACTTTCTGATGTAGATGTAGTTCTCAGCAATCCGCTCACAGAAACATCCCTAAAAAATGCAGGGATCCACTGTTCGCGTATTTTGAATAAATCACGAAACCACATGTGATCTACTAAATTAAAATCTTCCATAATTTCATTCCATTTTTTTTTCAAATTCCTTAGGCTCTATGTATTCATTCCAAACGATATCCTTAAGCCTTTTATTGAGATTTTCATCACTACTTAAAACAGGCCCAACTTTTTCACTCACCTTCATCATGATGTGCCACATACAGTATTGATGTATTGTAGTCTCAAACACCTTCGAAAATGCAATTGCAATTGAGGGATCTTGGTCAGTAATGATGTATTCTCATGCACCATTGCCTTTTTGAATTGCTTGAGGACCCATACATAAGAATCAACATCTTCAGTAGCTATCAACGCTGCAGTAAATGTGACACATTTTCTGTGGTTGTCAATCCCCGTGAAAGGTGCAAACACCATATTGTACCTGTAGCAAAAGAAATGTGTAAAAATTAATACATTAATGTGCACACACTTAAACATAAATATGCACACACTGAAACATGAATGTGCACAAGCTATTATTTGTGACATTAATGCATTATTTGTGAAAATATTGAAATTTAAATGTTTTCAGAAGAAATGAATATGTACCTGTTAGTTCCGTACGTTGCATCAAATGACACCACATCACCAAACACGACAAAGTTTTTTCTAGAAATGGGATTAGCCCAGAAAACTCTCTTTAGCCGGTCACACTCATCAAGTTCATAATCAAAGTAGAATGCTGGACTGATTTCTTGTCTTCTATAACACTTGCCAATGACCAACTGTGCATCAGCCCCTGAAATATATGCTAACAAGTCTCTTTTGTAGTTTTTGAAATCGACACCAGTAGCACCAATATTCTGGTAGCCTCTAACAATTTGTTTGTACAATCTAAAAGACTTCACTGGACCAATGTTTTCCCTTATACAATTCAACACAAAATTCTCATGTCCGACATTTATTGCTCGGTTTTCTTTTAATAATGGTAAGCACTCTTTAGAAGCTAATGGATGGTGATGTTTCTCTTCAAACAAATAGAGTAAGTATCCGATATTCCCATCCAATCTCAATACGAACCTAGCTTTGCACCCAGCTCTATTTGTTACCCGACGCCTAATTTGATGTTCAACAACTACTGGTGTTGTTGCTCTTTTTGGTGTGAGGGATACACTTGTTGTGGTTGTCATTTTTGCTCCAGGTGGGTTTCTCTTACTCTCGTTCTTGTAGCCTTGTTTAGAGCACGGTAGATACTGCCAAACAACTACACCATCATCTGATTTTATTTTTGTGCTATGACGGACGTCAAAACCAACCTCCTTGGCATAAGACTTGTAAAACTGTATAGCTTCATCCAAGCTTTTGAATTTCTGATTAACATAATGTTTAATTGCATCTTCACATATCAGAACCCAATATTTTGTAGAGCTAGGTGTCATGACCATAGTGTGGCGAACAAGCTCACAATTGTGGGAAGAACATTCAATATCACCTGCAAAATCTCGCATTCAGTCAGTGCACAAAACAGTACATGCCACATATAACACGACAGAAAATTTATTTAAAATTTCATAACACGTGCAAAACACGATTCAGCACGGACGTGCACAAGGGAACACATTAATGTGCACAAACTGACACTGAGTTGTGCACAAATCAACACGACAACCACATCAGACTACGACATGTATAGATTTTTTTAAGACTTCATGACAAGTGCAAAACATCATTCAGCACGGACGTGCACAAGGGAACACATTAATGTGTACAAACTGACACTGAGTTGTGCACAAAATAAATCATACGACAACCACATCAGATGACACGTACAAAATTTGACCTGGTTAACTAAAAAAAAAACCCCAAATCCAAAATCCAAAAATCAGATCAACTCCACTAATTTAAAATAAAACATTACCTGATTCGTTCAAAATTGAAACCATCAGGGTGCAACCAAAATTGAACCAAGAAAAAAATCAAACTGAATAAGGGACTAAAATCGAATAGGAACCTCCAAACTCGATCAGGATACTCCGACCTAACCCTAAATGCGAACAGGATTGTTACGCTGATCTCTATTACTTCGGCCCAAACCTAAATTCGAACATGATTGAAAGGAATAGGAATGAATTTCTCGATAAAATTACTTTTCGATTTAAGGAACAAAGCTGATGAATCGAGCAGGGAGACGAATTGAGTTGAAAGCAGTTTTGATGAAATGCGGAGGAGATCAAATTTTTTTTGTGTATCTTGCAGTTTTTGGCTTGAACATGGAGATAGAAACGGGTTTGATGAAAGCCTGCGTTTCTTGCCTATTTTAGGGATTTCAGTTTTATTGATTAAATCTAACCTATTAGATTAGATTAGATATAATGGCTAGGATTTATTCTCATTTCTCACCCACGGACCCATTCTCACCGGAACCCAACCCTATATATATATATAAAAGGTTGGTATCTTGTGGGACTATTCCCTGTGGGACTGAGAACTAATCTCTGCCACTTAATCTTGATCTCACGGCCCATGTTTAATATCAATATAAATGATAAATCTTATTTATAGTTATTTGGAAGGTTATTTTGGCCATTTTATATTTCGCACAAATCAAATAAGCAAGAATCTCAACCATTCTCTAACTAGCCCTCAAAAACACGATCATTTGCCATTTCTTCCCTAAATCAGAAATTGCTAATATCCTAGTTTTCTTCCGACCCGAGGAAGAACAAAGATCTGTAAAACCTCACCTTTCAAAACCCAATCGATTAGAAAAAATGGCCATAAAATCATTCATGGTTTTCAGACATTCTGAAGCATTCAAATGTGTGTTCAGTTCCAGGCATGGGAAATTCAACGATGAGAAATGTTCAAGGTGGTCGTGCTAATAAGCATCAAAGTAAAGGCTAGATCATTTATACTTGTATTTCTATGTTGTTAATTTTGATTGCAGTTTTGTGCATGTGTATTGGCTGATGGTTTTAGGAATTTTCGATGGTAAAATCACAGTTTTTAGAGTTAGGGATTAGTTACCTCTTCAAAAAGTATCATTATTATTTTTTTCTCCCTTTGGTGAATCTGGGTTGCAATTTTTTATTTATTTTTGCAATGTTCATCATGTTTAAACTAAGAGTAGCCTAAGCAATAATAATACCAAAAAATAAGGAGAATAGCAGTAAAATAGGTAAAGGCGATGAGCAGGAAAAAGTGTTTGACTTTTATTCCTTAAATTCTAGACGGATCGGCCTTGGACGAATCCTTTTACAAGGTAGTTCTCTTGATACAAGCCTTTCTCTCTCTAAAGTCACTATGTATTTCTCTCTCTAGAAAATTGGGATCCCTCACTCTCTTGGAGAGGCTATTTATAGTTTTCTCTTGAAACCCTAACCAGACACCTGTCCCTTTTCTATTGGTCCATCGATTCCCTACTCATATTTCCACCGCCTTAGTGCCGTCCTCGATTCCGACCTCAACTATTTTCCACCGACTTAGTGCCATCCTTAGCTATCTTACTCACCAACCGAGCCCTAGGACATTGGTCTGGTACTTCGGCTCGGCATTCCAGCTTGACAAGTGACCGAAAGTAAACCGAGTATGTTGTGTATGCGCCGGAGGAACACAGCCTGCTCAGCGTCGCTGCTTTTCATTTCCTGGTGTCGATCGATGGCGAGGGCGACGGCATGGCCGAGCTCGGCAGCTCGGCGTTTCTTACTTGGCGGTCTGCGTGGGAGTGCTCGGTGGCTGGGCGTCGATGCTCAGCATTGATACTCTGCATCGATCGATGGTGGTTGGTTGACGGTAGGGTCCAGCTCAGCAGCTCGGCGGTTCCTGCTCGTTGGCCTACGCGGGAGTGCTTAGCGGCTCGACGTCGATTCATAATGTTGATCAACGGCATGGCCCAGCTCGGCAGGTCGGCAATCTCTACTCGACGGCCTGCACGGGAGTGCTCAGCGGCTCGGCGTCGATGCATACCATCGATCGATGGCATGGTCATGCTCGGCAGGTCAGCAATCTCTGCTCGATGGAGCTACCTGGTGGCATGGTGCTGCTCGGCGTCATGGCGCGACACTGTTCGGCAGGCCCGACGTCACTGCTACATTGCTCAACACTGGTCGGCCGACGGCGTGTTTTGGCTCGGTAGCTCGGCTGGTCAAAGGCAGTTCAATGCGACAATCGAGGTTATCAGCTGCACGGCAGTTGAGGCCGTTAGTGACACGGAAGCCAAGGTCGTCAGTGACACGGCATCCGAGGACGTCAGTGATACGGCATCCGAGGCCATCATCGACACATCAATCGAGCTTTTCAATGGCGCGACACTCGATGTTTGAGATCAGCTTCGCTGCTCGACAGATTAACAGTCCAGCTCGGCATCGATCAACGATTGTGCCGATGGTGTGGTCGAGCTCGTCAGCTTGGCAGGTCCTTCTCTGCGGGGACGTTCGGCAAGGTTCGGCGGGGCTGTATGGGTGCTGTCAGCAGCTCGGCAGATCCTGCTCGGCGGGCATACTCGGCAGGGCTCAACGGCCGGCGCGGGATTTTCCGGCAGCACGGCCGTTCTTACTCAGTGTTGGTACTCGGCGTCAGTCGACGGTGTGAGCCAGCTCGATCGGGTGGGTTTTTCGGGCTACCTGAATCAACTCGACTCGGTTTTTTCTTTATGGTCTTTAGGACGATACCACCCATCAACACATCATAACGTGTTGCTTATTATATGCAGATGGTGGGTTAATTAATACTTGAAATGATGGTTGTCAGATGTTAGCATTTATATGATAGATTGAACATAGTAGTATCTTGCTCCAGAAAATATGATTTTTCTTTGACTTTGTTATATAGGTTAACAAGTTCGAGTTTTTTTGTCTGGTTTATTGCTCCATAAATTAATATTTGATATGATGGTTGGAATATGGTTGGTTTGTGCAGCTGGGCTGTAATTTTTTTTCATTTATCATTTTTTTACTTGATAATTTTATGAAAGAGTTATGCTAGAGATTTATATGTGTGTAAAAATACTGAGCAGCCCTTTTTTCTGCGTTATCTCGCTGCGAAGAGTAGGATTTCTCTCCTTAGTTAGCTGCCTTAACTAGTTAGTTTTTCTGTTTGGTTGTTGCTTCATAAATGATCATTATTTTTTTTTCCGTATTGTGTAGCTAGACCTTTTTTTTCTTCCGTTTTTTGCATTTATGAATTTGTGGGATTACTTTGTTTCCAATTACATTTATCCAAACTTAATAACACCATGTTCATCATATGTTGATGGTGGTTAGATTAGTAGTTGTTATGTTGGATCTACTTGCTAATGTTGTGTTAGATTGATGCTAATAATTGTGGTTTTGTTTGCCTAAATGTTGTACAACCACTTTTTCCTTGTTAATTAAACAAAATCAAATGTGTGTTGTTGAGTGTTATTTTACCCAACATTAATTTAAACTTAGTAAATGCAGTGTACAAGAGGAAGGTTGGAAATCAACGTGACAAGGGGGGGTGTGGGGTATGGGGGTGGGGGGTGGGGGTCATGTGGATGGGCATAAACAACGGCAGAGTAGTGGTGATGTGATTAATTTTGAAGTCAGGGCATCTATTGGGAGTGATCAAAACCTGCGTACAAGTGGCATCGGTGTGGGCAATCAGCAGACATTTGGTGTTGGCAATCTACTGATCAAATTCCTGAACCTTCAGTTGAGTAAAAAGATATTGATCATCACCTTGAATAACTGTGTACCGCTGTCAACGGTGTTGGCAATATACTGATAATGATCAAACCCCGTGTACAAATGACAACGGTGTTGGCAATTGGCAGGCATTTGGTAATGGTAACATGGTTCAAAATAATGACCATCCTGTCAAATAAATGTCTTCAATGAGAATATTGCAGCTGATAACAAAGACATTAAGGCTGAAGATCAAATCCACGCATCGGGGCTTTGTAAAAGGAGGCTTCTCAAGAGCTTTTAGTCAAGGATTTGCTTTTGAAGTTGAGCTTTAGGCTACTTGTTTGATATTGAGGAGGCTCCCGCCAGAGGTTGGACTAGGACTTGGCATGAATTCGACTCCTCTTACGTGGTTCACTCTTTTGTCAGTGCTGTCTTGATGTGCCGTGGCGTTTTTTCACACGATGGCATCAGGTTCTTTTCCTTACTTTATCAATGGGTTTCATGGTTTCTCATATCTTTCGGGAGGGCAACCATGTTTTCGACGCACTTTCTAAGTCCGAGTCCTCTCGTTTTGACTGGTTCACATCGCCTCCAACATTTTTGATTGACCTAGTGAATGATGATATTTTGGGCGGACCAGTGTTTCGTTCATCTTAATAGTCGCTTGATGTCCCTTGTCAGTGTTTGCCATTCAGGACGTGCTGGTGGTTGTTTTTTCTTAGCTAGGAGTCGGGCGCCGAGAATGTTGCGTGATGAATGACTACTTGCTTGTTGTAACTTATTTATGTTTTTGGGCGGCTTATGGCCTTTTACGGTTTTGTCGTTTTTGTTTGGTTTTTTAGCTATTTGCATGGGGAGGGTTTCTTTCCTCTACGAGGGTTTACCCCCAAGAGTGAGTTTACCTCGTGAGATTTTAACGAGGCTCGAACAGGTGCTTTTAGCTGAATGACTAGCATCGTGATCCATGTATATGCTTGACTTTTTTCCCCTCTTTAATAAAATCTTTCTGAAGATTCGATCATTTCTCTATGACCTCTCTTGCACTGCCCCCTTCCAACGGGACTTTAGTAAAAATAATAAAGGGAAAAATATACTAACCCCTCGAACTCTTTCATTTTAACACTTTACCATATAAAGTATTTTTTTTACACTTACCAAATAAACTATGCGATTTTTGCACTTTATCCTATATGAACAATTTTACACTTGAAATTTTGGTAAAGATTACATTAAACCCCCCCAAACTATGTCTTTTTTTTGCACTTTATCATATAACTTAATGTTTTTTACACTTCACCATAAGTTTTTTTTTTCTTACTACATTTTATGTATTCATTACCTACTAAAATTAAAAAAAAAAATAATAAATAAGTATTATAATTATGATTATAATATTTATTTATTTTTGTAATTATTATAACCAGAAAAGGCAAAATAAATTTTAGTTCGAATACCATAAAAAAATAATAAGTTTGATTCAATTTTTTTCCTAATATGATTTATTTAGTCAAATTAAAAAACTTGAAAATAAAAATTAAACTAAACTGACTATTTTAGTAGTGTCTTAAAGGCATACCAAAGTAATAAGTTCGGATTGGACTTTGCTATTTAGTTTTCGCTATTTCAGTAAAATTATTTTTGCAAATATAAAACAAACAAATATAAAAAAGGAAAACCCTACGGTGCTTTCACAATACTATACCCATGTACGGTAATTCAATCACTATTTGACACATCATCAATATTTAAGGATTAAGATCTTTTTACACAAATCTATTGGATAGTGGGGTAAAAATGTCACACAGTGACTGAACTGTAGAATCCCTTATAAAAACATACTAAATAGGAAAACACGAACCAAAATTATTATTTCGGTACGAGTTTATAACGCTATTAACATGGTTAGTTTAGTTCGATTTTATTCTTGAAAACATGATTTTATTGAAATATTGAAATTAAATTACAGAATATTGAACCAAACTTATTATTTTAATATCTTATTCGATACGCGCCCAATACACTACCAAAATAATAAAGTTAGTTTATTTTTTCTAATTACCATATTAAAATATAAATAAATAAATAAGTTTATTATTTAAAAAATAAATATTAGAATACTTATTTGTTAATTGTTTAATTTTGGTAGGTAATGAATAAATAAAATGTAGTCATAAATAAATAAAATAAGAAATATTTTGGCGAAATGTAATGAATATTAAATCATATGGTAAAGTGTAAAAAATACATAATTTAAGAGTTAAATATAATTTTCACCAAAATTTTAAGGTTTAAATAATCTATATAGGATAAAATATAAAAATTTCATAATTTATATGGTAAAATGTAAATAAAAAATATTTGTACGGTGAAATTCAAAAATTCAAAATCCTAATAATTTAGGGTCCCAGCCAATGAAACATGGATATTTCTACGAGGATGCCGTACCCGCACTCGCACCGGATACTTATCGGATACGATACACGTATACCGTACCCGTATTCTTAAAATCTCAACACATGATGTATCTGCGTACCCTGTCGTATCGTACCAATCACGTACCCGTATAAGTGCTTCATAGGTCCCAGCGTATTTTTCAAAAAAAGAAAAGAAACTAGGGGCCCGTCTCCCGCACAACCACACCTCATTTCACGTTAACTGCTAATCTCACCCCAACAAGGGGCTTAGACTAACTTCAAAAAACTGTCTATCAAATTCTCTAAATCTCACTCCCTAAATTAATTCTCTCTATTATTTTAGACTCTCTATCCCACCTTATTTTATCAGACTCTCTACTTATGCTACTATTTTTGGAATTCTCTATTCTAATTTTACCTCCAACAGACTTCTTATTAATAAATTCTTTATCACATATTTATAGAGAGTCGAGCCAAATTTAATGTAGGGAGCTTTTAAATTCGACGAGTTCTTATAAAGATGCTGTTGGAACAAATCTGATTATTTTTATTACTCCCTAAGTTTAGCCGATATAGGCCAAGGAGTCTTTTGGAGAATAGTCTAAGGGAAAACCTCAGAATGCCACCATCAGCACCACCGGTTGCGCTGACCAAACCGAACAAACCTTACTTCTTCTACGGCCACCGCAAACCCACCCCGAACCGCCCCACCGTCCGCGGCGGCCTGTTTTCCAACCGCCAAATCCTCAACCCTAGGAAGTTCAGCCGCCCCACCGCTGCAACTGCCGCGCACGAGTCCTTGGACCTCCAAAAGTGGGACCCAGATGATAAATTGAATCAAAAACCGCTGTACGGCAAAGACCCATCCGAGAAATTCTTCTCTCTGGCGAAAAATGCGACTCCCATTGCGAGATACATAGTGGACGCTTTCAGAAAACATAAGCAGTGGAGCCCGCAGCTGGTGGCGGAGCTTAATCGGCTGCGCCGTGTGACTCCGAAGCTGGTGGCCGAAGTTTTGAAGTTTCCTGATGTTGATCCTAGGCTATCGTCCAAGTTTTTTCATTGGGCTGGTATGCAAGACACTTTTATTTTTCTATTTATTTCCAACTGCTCACTGTGAGTAGTTATTATTATTATTTTTTTTTGTGTGTAATTGGTATTGGATGTGTTTGGATTTGAATAATAGGTCTATATAATGTTTAAATGGACTTTTGTATTGGATGTACTGCCAATGTAAAAATAAATGTGTTCAGTGTGTGTTCCTTGTGCAATGCAAATAGTTTTGTTTATGGATCATTGAGAAATAGTAATGTCTGCAAGCATGACATGTGAGTATTGATTAACGAATACATTGAAAGAGCACAAGGACGGGAAATTCTTTAAGTGATGAGAGCGTCTCACTGTGCGAGGTTGTGTGTGTTAGTATCTTATTTATTCAAATTATATGGTACTTTATTTATGGACTGCAGTCTGCAGTGGAGTTATAATCGCTAATCAAGATGCACCGTCTGCAGTACACCATAAAAGAATTTTGGTAGTGAATTATTGCATGTTAGAATTATTTAATGCTGGATATATGGACAGTTTAAATAAACATATAATCGAAGATAATTAGTGTTTTTGGTGGATATCTGAAACTCCTATGTTATTGCTGATTATGGGGTGTCGTTCAGTCTTCAAGGGCAAACTTGAAATGTATCTTGTAACTCTGTCATTGATGTACTTCAAATAATGGTTCACTTGCATGCTTTGATGCTTGTCCATGATTTTTTTCGTTTTTGACTGACAAATAAATCGCGCTTTATCTGCATGCTCCTCAGATATCTTTTGATAAGCCTTTTATTACAAATTTATTCTTGTCTAGAAAATGTAGTGGGTGGGAGGAAGTGAGTATATCTATGTTGCTTATGCTTAAATTATTGTCGCATGATCTTTTGTCTACAGGAAAAGTTGACCACATTTGATATCCTTTTATTCAAGCTCGCTTATGTAAGTTGACTGAACATTACGAGTGAATTGAGCCTTTAATGGTTTTGTCATGCTGGTGAGTGTTAAATTGAGGGAATAACTGGTTTCAGTGAATATTCTTATTATTGCATCCCAACATACACTAAGGGCAATTATAGTCCGTCAATTTCATGTATATAAATTTTATTATCTTAGGAAATAGTGTTTTATTTTTTATTTTTTATGTATGGAGCAATGACTATACTTATAGATATGTTACTGATTGTTGTAAATACAAGAATCTTTTTTCCTTTTCTTATTAATTGACTTGCACAAAGATGGTTATAGCTAATTAGCTTGTTATGATGTATTTTTCTTTTCTTTTCTTTTTTTGGTTATTGCACACGTTTTAGTTCAGATAGCATAGCGTGCCGCATTTTATTGGCTGTTACTACAAATGAATTTGCTTATTCTTTGATTGAACAGGCAAGCAGAAGGGTTATAGGCATGATTTTGCCTGTTACAATGCCTTTGCCTACTTTTTGAATCGGGCAAACCATTTTCGTGCTGCTGATCAGGTGCCTGAGTTGATGCATATGCAAGGAAAGCCACCTACTGAGAAACAGTTTGAAATCTTGATTAGGATGCATGCTGATGCGAACAGAGGCCTGAGGATACACTACGTGTATGAGAAAATGAAGTTTTTTGGCGTGAAGCCAAGAGTCTTTCTATATAACAGAATTATGGATGCGTTAGTTAAGACTAGTCATTTAGATTTGGCAATGTCAGTTTACGATGACTTCAAGAAGGGTGGATTGGTTGAAGAGAACGTCACTTATATGATTTTGATTAAGGGTTTATGTAAAGCAGGACGTTTGGATGAAGTGTTTGCCCTTCTGGATCGGATGAGAAAGAATCTTTGCAAGCCAGATGTGTTTGCATATACAGCTATGATAAAAGTGTTGGTTTCAGAGGGAAATTTGGACGGTTGTTTAGCAGTGTGGGAGGAAATGCAAAGGGACTGTGTTGAGCCAGATGTGATGGCTTATTCAACTTTAGTCATGGCACTTTGTAAAAGTAACCGTGTCGACAAGGGTTATGAGTTGTTTAATGAGATGAAAGAGAGATGTTATTTGATTGACAGATCTATTTATGGATCTTTGATTGAAGGGTATGTAGTGGACGGAAAGGTGGGTTCAGCTTGTGGTTTGCTCAAAGATTTGATGGACTCGGGATATAGGGCTGATTTGGCAATATACAACTCCCTTATTAAAGGCTTGTGTACTGAGAAACTCGGTGACAGGGCTTATAAACTTTTCCAAGCAACGATTCGTGAGGAACTCAAGCCAGACTTTGATACTGTCAACCCCATCTTGGTTTTTTATGCAGAGCTAAAAAGAATGAAAGAATTCTGTAAATTGCTTGAGCACATGAAGAGATTGGGGTTTACTGTTACAGATGATCTAATCAGATTCTTTTCGGAAATTGTAGAGAAAAATAATGGAGTAGAAATGGCATTGGAAGTGTTGGAGTTCTTGAAATCGCAGAGTTGTCTTACTGTTTCAATTTATAATGTAATTATGGAGGCCCTTTTCAAGAATGGTGAGGAAAAGAAGGCATTAGCACTCTTTCATGAACTCAGTGATTTCAACATGGTGCCCGACTCATTAACTTACTGTAACGCGATCTTATGTTATGTCAAACTTGGAGAGGTACACGAGGCATGCAATTTGCACAACAAGATTATAGAAATGTCTTCGGTTCCTTCAGTTGCTGCTTATTATTCTCTTGTTAAAGGCCTTTCCGAAATAGGAGAGGTAGATGCTGCCATGATGCTTATTCACGACTGCTTAGCTCATGTGGCAAGTGGTCCCATAGAGTTTAAGTACACCCTCACAGTTATCCATGTTTGCAAGTTAAATGATGCCGGAAAAGTAGTTGAAGTTGTGAATGAAATGGTAGATCAAGGCTGTGTTCCAAGCAGTATTACGTACTCTGCTGTTATCTACGGTATGTGCAAACACGGAACCATTGAAGAGACAAGAAAAGTCTTTTCGATTTTGAGAGAATCTAAATTTATTACTGAAGCTGATGTAATAGTCTATGATGAGATGCTTATAGACCACATGAAAAAGACGACTGCAGATTTGCTGTTGTCTGGATTAAAATTCTTCGGTTTGGAGTCAAAATTGAAGGCGAAAGGCTGTACGTTCTTGCCCAGTTGAACACTTGAAAAAATAAAAATGTGGTTATAATTTGGTCGACTTCCTGATAAAGATTAACTGTAAGTGAACTATGACTAAGGATATCGAGTAATCACTGTCAGCACATTAATCTTAAGTCTTGATGAAGAGCTTCGGTTGTAATCTCTGGGTTACAAGACCAGTATCTGTTACCTTGAGTTTGGTTCTGACCACATCAGTGCTCACTGGTATGTCACTAAAGCTTTGACTTTCTGTTTATTAGGAAACTAAATTAGTGAGAAAAGAAATAATGCAATCTATAGTAATTACACCTAATGATTTATTTCTTAAGCTGGTTTGTTTTGATTAGGTGTACATTTATGTGTTTATTATTGAAGTATCCTATAGTATAGGTATTCAGTGTCCCTATCTATACTTGAAACATATTAGTATATGTGTTTATTATTGAAGTATCCTATAGTATAGGTATTCAGTGTCCCTATCTATACTTGAAACATATTAGGTCAATTTTTTTATTATTTCGGATGTTACGATGCTTCCCCTTTTTTTTTTTAAATAACGGCATTTGCCCTCGTCGAATTATATTCTATTTGCTCTGCTGATTCATGCTGATTCACGTGACTGCTGAAAGAACATATCAAATGTATCTTTTTCCTGTTAGCCTAATAGCTGATAGTTGATTGTGTTAGTTGGTTTGACTAGGAGATTGTAATTAACTATTTATATTAAAGTGTTTGGTAAATAGCTGAGAACTACTTGATTGTGTAAGATGTCCTTGACACAATTTATTGTTGGGTATTTTTGTGTGTTAATAAAATAGATTTATATAGCGAGTATAATGAATAATTAAAACAACATTTACAAGGAAAAAAAAAGTCATTTTATTAAAGTTATTGAATAGATAAACTTCCTGATTTGCTAATTCACAAATATATTGAGTTTAATTTTTGCAAATAGATAAATATTACTAATTGTTAATTTTTTAAATATTATTTAATAACTTTAGGACAACTTTCCTTTCAAACCAACATCTCAAATTCTCTCTTCTCAAAAAGCCCATATGTCCATCTTTTTGAAAATTAGCGTTTTGAACTCAAAACTCTGTTTACCGAATGAACAAATTAGAGGATTTTAGTCAATCCTCTAATCAGGGTCCAAACCTCTCATTTTTTGCCAAACATCTAACTACCAAACACCATTGTTCTAAAAATCGGCCTAGGCGCTCGGTGCCCTCGAACCGCCCACGATTTTCGAAAATCGGGCAGAAAAATCGCCGGAGGAATTCGGCACCGCCTAGGCGCCCTCGGCACCACCTCGGCGCCCAAGTCGGCGCCTAGGCGCCACGCATTAGTCCAATTTTTTTATTTTTTATTTTTTTTTATATCAAGAATTAGGACAGAACAGAAACACAGATTGAGAACTCTTGCCCTTATTTAGTTATTTTGATTTTGTAATGTGTGCTATGGATATTTATGTTGTTTTGAACTTTGAATTGAACAATAATTTTGAACTTTTGATCATTACTTTTAGTTTTGGATTGTCATATACTTTATTGTGTAGCAGGTAATATGTTGAACTATTAAATGTTGGATGTAATGTTGTAAATCAGGGTATTTATTCTCAAATTCTAGGCCCTGCCTAGGCGCTGGTCTGGCGCCTAGCGGCCGCCTGGCGATTTTTAGAACACTGCCAAACACAACCTATATATCCCTCTGTTTAGTTTCACTGTTTAGTTTCACTATTATAGTTGGCTATGCATTTATGTGTTTTCTGAAATAACCTGCCGTGCCCTTATTTTTTGCCCCTGCACAGGTGTTTATATGCTTGGGCTCCATTTGCTCGGCCCATTCAGTTGTATCTTGGGCCTCTGCGGTGTGCAGGTTTTCACCTGGCTATTTGTAGGTGGGAAAAAAGCACTGATATGCCATTCCAATGATGTTCGTTTTATTTTTCTACCTAACTTGATTCAGTGAACGCATAAATAAAATTGGCTATTCGTCTTGTTTGCTCAAGGAAGTTTGCCTGAAGTGGTACGTACAAGTTATTTGACGCTCCTAACCACGTACTAGGTTAAAGACGCCATTTCAACTAGGTTAAAGACGCCATTTCAACGTGTTGTAGCAGATAATGCAGCAAATAGAGATAAAGAGAACAGTTGCAAATCCGCCCGTAATGGTCTGTTTCTGTTCTGTACAATAGTTTCATCCCATTTGATTTCCTTATAGTATATTGGGTGTATATTTATTTAGATACGAATAAGAACGGACAAACATTGTAACTTCCAGCTGTTTTTCTTGTCCGAGTCTTGACAAGTTTAGGCAATTTTGGTATAAAACTACATTTGTGAGTATCTATGTATTTTGAGTTCATATGAATGAATCTTGTAAACACATTTGTGTTCTTTAATTGGTAACATAATGGAGGATAAATATCATAAAATAGAGGCTACTTGCGCATTAACAATAAATCATCTCAAGTTGCAACTCTAATTTCTAAGTTGATCCATAAAAATCGCTAGTTGCTTTTATTTTAGCCCACCAAGGAGACATTTTTTAAATGTACCCTAGAAAATGCCCATTCTTAAAAAAAAAAAAAAAAAGGAACTGATCTCAACCTAATATTATCACGGTTATTCGCACCCGTGACCATCGCTAAACGCGCCTCTTTACTTAATACACCCAAGTCTCTCTCTCTCTCTCTCTTTTACCTACATTTATTTACTAACTACACCGTCATCTATTTTTGCCAAACTACCCTCCCCTCAATCAAATCTATTTACCTGCACTCCACCTGACCACCACCGTGAATAGACCAGCACCACTGCATTTCCATGAGGCATAAAGCTAGAACACAAATTCAATCCCTTCCTCACATGATCCCAGAAACATGTCCCCCCGCCATGAACACAAATCAACACCATAAACCTGTAGCCACCGGAAACCCAAACGTGCTCGGCCCCGGTGTGACGATTCTAGCATAAGGCATTCGGCCTCCAATGGTTGAAAGGCCTAAGGCACGCTCGGTTGCCGACGGATGCACATGCCACTCCATCGAATCTGGCCGAAAGTGTCGAAGGCCATCAGTGGCCGAACACTATTTTTCAGAATTGGCACACCAGGGCCTACGGGCGGCGAAGTGTCGAAGGCTATCAGGAGCCAAACGCCGTTTTCCGGAATTGGCACACCAGGGCCCTATGGGCTCGCCGCCCAGATCCACCGCCATCCACCCGAACCAGCCGAAAAGAAACTCCTTTTCGCTGATTTTCTCTTCGAACCGTTTGTGAGAGAGAGAGAGAGAGAGAGTTGCGTACCTGTGGGAAGAAGAGCAAGAGCAAGAGAACTAGAAAAGGAAAAAAGGAAGAGAAGTTAAAAGAATTGGTCTATTAGTCATTTCATTTTATGGCGTTTTAGTTAATAAAAATTATACGGGTGCGTTTAGCAATTTTACGGGTGCGGATAGCCGCACCCTTTTGGAATCACACAATAGCATTTTCTAGTTGTTAAGGTTTATATCTGAGATATGTTCAAATGGGCTCTATTAGACAAACTTTGTTCATCTATATACACCAGCCCAACGGGTTTATTGAAATGGAAAATATTATTTTTTTTTTCCCTTTCACACACACACACACTCAAGAGTTACTGCAATTATAATAAAGCTTACAATAACAAAAAAAAAAAAAAAAGGGATAATATGCCTGCTTGTCTAATTCTGTTCAGCCCCCAAACCTAACAAAATGTTAGGAAGATGATGGCTCCACCTCTCGCTTGGGTCGATTGCGGCTGTGAGTTGGTGTAGCTTCTTTTTCCAAAGAAACGGCAACTTCATCACCAGTCTCTTCTGCTTCCAAAATCGCTTGATTTACAGAAAGCTGGACCATAAAAAAATAAAAATAAATAAATTGCGAACTATATTAGTTCCTTTTTTCTTCAGAATGAACTGTTTTTGAGTAAATCAATACCATAAAAATGTAATAACACGACAATTCCTAGTCTGGTAGGTGAGATTCCGGGAAAAGCATCTCCTGAAGCACTCATATATACAAAAGCTCTTCGATGTAAGCAAAAAAATGCATAGAAAACAGTCAATAGAACATTTGTAAAAAATCTGCAACTCACATTTCTGAAGGTAAAATGTTGTTACGTAAAATGTTGACTTTCAAAATAGTAATAGCAAACTGAAACTTTGAAGCAATGTTGCAGTATTGTAGGCTACTACCAATGGGTCCCCTAATTCTAAAGCAATCGACCCATGCATTTCGAATCATCCACGCAGATATACATACAATCACACCAGGGACAAGATATATATGTTTTCAATCGAGCATTGCCTACGAATACCAAGTTATTTGTTATTTCGAATTCATCCACACATCCATCAACTCTACAAATGCTCAAGCCAAAGTCCCTACTATTGTCTATATTACTAGCAATTAAACGGCCACTCAGATTGTTATTGTAGCACATAAAAAGGCTGCCTTGTTTCTCTTCAAAACCTACTATAACAACAATCACAAAATCTGCATCAACTCGCTTTCTCTTAGGACAAATAAACTAAAGAAACAACCAATCATCTAAGCTTCTAGGATGATCGTGAGTCTCAATATTTTAATTGTTGCATTACAAACATGAACGAAAGGATCTCCAATGGATCAACGAATCCAGCACCAAAACGCCAAATTTGGCGTAATTAAATTATAATTTTGCTTTAGTTATTTAAGTTTTTAATGTACTTCTTCTTTGCAATAATAATCAACAATTATTTGATAGTATTACAATTAACAAATTATAAAGTTTTGCAATAAATTATAATAATTAACAAATAACACCAATTACATATAACTTCATAAGAAGAGTTTCCAGCGTCAACATTAGGGTTAACACGAGAAGAATCTGCAAAGCGGCATTTCTTGACAAAGAGGAATAATAATAGAATTACCTCTTCAAAAAACTTCTGGTCGAGCTGATCGGCAATTCTTGCAGAAGTGAAAATGGTGACTGCGAGAAGAGAAAGTGGGAAGACGAAGGCAAATATATAGCTGGTGGAGCTGGGGCCCGCCCGTGTCACCACCGAAATGCCTCTTCGGCTTGGTTTCCGGCGGTCCACTTGCAAAATTGGCCCAATGGTGCGGCCCTTTCCTGGCGGCAGCGGCGGCCTGTGGGCGATGGGGATAAGGCGAGGAAGAAGAGAGAGTGAATTGCATGCCAACATCGTCATCTCGTGGGCGGTCGTTTAATGTTATCGCTTCCCCGGAGATTTTTTCAACTCATTCAGTTTCCAATCTATTGAAAATTGTGTAAATGTTATAAATTATTATAAGGAGAATAAAAGAGAACCGAACTTTATTTATATAAAATGAAATAAATATATATGGTACATTAATTAAATAAGAAGAATAATAGTAAATTCGATATAATAAAATATGGGACACGGCTCTCGTTCACAAATTATAATAAACTAAGGTAATAGTTTTATGGCACAATTTTATCAGGAAGAATCTCCATCTTTAGTCTATGGCCTCTGTCTTAAAAAAAAAATTACTCTATCTGTCCCAAAATAATAGTTCGGCGGTTGATTTCACACAAATTAAAAAATGAGTAATTTATATAGTTAAGTCATTAATTTAGTTAGTGTTTTCTAACTATACCCTTTTTGGATTTATTAGTGTCAATTAATATTTAAAAAAATCAGTGTTGCAATTAGTATATTTGTTATTGGAATAGTAAGATTTACATTGTAATCATCAATTTTCAATTTACTATGTAGAAAACTAGTATTTCAAAAATATTAATTAAGGGTATGTGTGTAATTGAGAATTTAATGATGTATTAAATATAGTAACTGGACTATTTTTGTGGGACGGACGAAAATGGAATACCGGATTATAATTGTGGGACGGAGGGAGTATTATCTTGGTTTAAAGTATTTGATTATTGATGGCGATTCATACGACGTATATTCTCAATCTTTTTTGTGGTCCCTTTTATATGTGTTGTGGCAGAAGAATGAGTACATACATCGAAACCAAAAACTCCGAGATGAAAAAAATTTGGCTTTCTGTCGAATGTTAGTTTAAATGGGGAGTATTTATGATATGTACTTGGTCTAACAAGAATTAGTGTTGCGACATGCAAAATGATATGGCCCCATACAAAATAAGGAGTTTTGTTCTCTTCATTAATGGTCTGGCGATAAGCTTTAAACGCTTAATTAATGATTCAGCCGAACTATTTTATGTATGAACATGAGCTACTAGATGATCCACGTCAATGCCAACTACCATACAATAATCATTAAACACGTAGGACGCACCAGAATAATAAATCTAACTTTCTTGATTATATAATCTGGGAATTGTGCTCTCAATTTGATCAACTACCCAAGAAATGGTAAATGCCACATTGCGAGTTGATAATAGATATGCACATGACCATCTATTGGACGCGTCGATTAATAACATAAAGTACCGAAATGGTCCACTAGGTGGGGAATATGTCCACATATATCACCATGAACTCTTTTTAAAAAGGATGGTTATTCATTTCCAAATTTAGTTGGTGATGGTCTAATTATCAACTTACCTTGAGCAGCACAAGATAATTCTTGAGATTTGAAAAATCTTATGGGTTTTCAATGGAGCATCATTATTGAGTTAGGATGTCTTAACCATTCATGCCAAATTTTAAATGGTATAGTAAACTTCAGATTTACTATAGAATATGATTCAAACATCCTTATATTGGTGAAATATAACCTAGATGAGAAAGTTGGTAACATTTATAGTATTCACATACTTCTGGAAGTGTTTTGGGGTATGGTATTGTAGGTCGGTGTTGAAGGGCCAGGTTTCAGTGTTGTGAATAAAAAAGAAAAATTCCGCCAATCGGGCACTTTTGATGAAGGGTTCACTAAGAAGCGAGGTTTCTCGAGGCGGGCCGAAAAATAAAAGGGATTCTTTTGATATTTTACTTGGAAACAAAAGTGGAAAAAGCCTGAGTTGGACTGGATATTGTAGTATGTGCATAAAATTACATATCCATCCATAAACCTTATTGAGTTTGGAGTTAGTTGGAGAAGGGGAATTTTAAACTTATTTGCAGTATAGGTAAAAAACCAATGGGGAGGAAACCTAAAACCTGCTTTGAGAAGTTCGTCAAAGAAAACGATATGGTTAGGTGGGGGTCGGTTTGGGTCCTGTAAGATATTTGGAGTGACCAATGTAGCAGTGTCAGGGAGATTGAGAGCTATCTTGAACTCTTCAGACTTTTTCTGATCGGGGAGCAACCAGTAGTTATCTTTGACTACCCTAGTGGCTTGGGGTAGGGGAAGCAGGTCGGCAACCACAGAAGGAGGTGCTACTGTTACGGGATTCTCAAGGAAATGCTCGGATTGAGATGTGGAGGGCTGTTTTGCATGTAATTGTGGTATTTTTCTCGTATTTTCAATTAGGATTTTATATTGATTTTAGTAGTTTTTGAGTCGAGTTTTATTAGGTTTTTCATTTATTTTCTCGTTTTGTTGTTTTTCGTGTTTCTTTTTGATTTTCTACTTCATATGGTTATTTTAATCTTAATTAATTAATTTTATGTTTAAATTAGGTATTTTGAAGTATTCTAGTCTGGATATGGTCGATTATGGGCTTACGATTGGAATTTTAGCGGAATAGGGGCTCGATTTGAAATATCATGGCTGACACTGGGTACGTGATATGACACTGGGTTACCCAGTGTCCGCCCACGCCTGCTGAGCACCTGCCGAGGACGACCGAGCCCGCCCGCCCAGCGCCGAGCCACCTTGCAAATTTGCCGAGCCAATCGAGCAAAACTCGACTCAAATGGTCTATTTTGACCATTTTTGGTCAATATATGGAAATCCAAGCTCATATGGCATAATTGACCCATTTACCCCTAATTAACTTGTATAAATAGAACCTCTCTTTCATTTGTAAAACACCTCTCATTTTTCTCCCAACCCAAGCATGGGTTTGGGATTAAAAAAAAAAAATCCTCTCTCTACTTTTTAAGATCTATTTTCTCTCTCTTAGGTTTTAGATTAAATCTCAAGTTTTGATGTAATTTCCTTTTCTAGATTAGATTTAATTTCAAGCACCTCCTTGGGTTTGTAAGCCTAAGAAGAATCCAAATACTCCTTTGGATTGTTACTTTTGATGCAATTTAATTCAAGTTTGCTACTCTTTCCTTTAATTCAAGTAAGTTTCCTTTCAATTTCATGTTTTATGCTTTATTTCTATGCTTGTTCTTCATTTCCATGCTTTGTTCTTCATTTTATGCTTTTTGTCTTAACACCTTGAATTCATGATGAAACTTAAGATTTGGCTATGGATTCTAGATGAGTGACACATCTAGATAGTAGATCGGGTATTGGATCGTCTTGATTTTGAGATTTTGCTATGCTTTATTTGCAACTTTATTTTCATGCATAATTTTAGGTTAAATCGTAGATCTAATCTTTGTTTCTTGTTATTTTCCTTAAAATTTTGAACTTTCTTGTTAATTTCCATTGCTCTTTACATCCATGATTTCAATTTATGTTAATTTGCATTATTTAGGATTTTATGTATAGTTGTACCTTGTTCTTGCATGCTTGTACTTGGTGAAACATTGCATTTTCTTGCTTATTTTCATTACTTGCTTGCATTTACATATTGAGGCACACGACGAGGCATCCGACCAACATGCAATTTCAATTCCTAACTTAGTTTAGCTAATTTAATTGCTTTATTTTCATTTTTCTTTACTTTTCAAAGCTTGAAATACATAGATTCCTCAATTGAATTGAAGTCCGATAATACCGAGCCATGAACTCTTGATATATTCAAAACCACGAAAAACTACACTTCAAAATGGCGTCGTTGCGACACGGCTTGGTTAAGGCTTTCGATATTATTGTTGTTTCTTTGTGTTTTTAGCTTTGTTTGTTATTTGACGTTTTTCTTGTTAAGTATGCAAGGTTCGTATAACTATGGTGGATACATTTCCAACATGGGAGGGCATGGTGCAAACCACGTTGCCAATGGTGGATATGGATATGGTCAACCCGGCATGGGAGGGCATGGTGCAAACCATGTCGGGTTTGATAGTTTCTCGGGCGTGAATGGTTATGGAGCTCCAAATTCTTATCCGAACGTGCAATCACCATATTCCTATCCGAATGTGCAAGCCCCGACTTCCGGTCCGTATGGCGATTCTCGTACTCTCGATGATTATGACTACTTTGGACATTTAATCTCCAATGCCCCGCCCATCCRTACTATGGGTGATTTTAACCGACCTTTTGTGGGATGTGGATGGTGTGGAACGGGTGATCATACTACCAATTCTTGCCCTTTAACTTCCTCGTTGGAGGACACCGGATCGTTTGGTGTTCTCTAACTTCCCCCTTCAACCGCTAAAGATGACGAAGATTATGCTTTGTTTGGTGGTCCGAGCTCCAATGTGAAAAGTGGCCCCCCCATCCGTACTATGAGGGATGTTAGCCGACCTTTTTTGGGATGTGGATGGTGTGGAACGAGTGATCATCTTCTCGACTATTGCCCTTTAATTTCCTCGTTCGATTCCGTTGATATGTATGAAGGTCGTGGACATCAAGCAGGACTCGCTTGTGCTACACCTTCTTTTACTCCACCGCCGACTCCCAATTCTTATGAGTTATTTGGGGGTGGGAGCTACATTGTCCCAAGTGGCCCTCCCGAGCGAAAATCTTCTCCTCCGACGTATTCTCATGATTATGACGAGAACATGGCTTTATCCTCGATGGAGCTCGAGTTGAAGATGAAAATAGCGACATTAAAGGCTCAAATCGCTCAAATGTCTAGCCCGAGCCCAATTCCTCCTTGTGTGTGACCCGATTGTACTACTCCACCGCCGACTCACAATTCTCTTGTTACTTCTCACGTGGGCCCGTTTCATTCGGCTACCCCGATGATTGCTCCTACTCCATCCCCCGATCCGGATATGTGGGCCATTGCACATCAAATCTCAAGTCCGCCTTCACACAATCTTCCGGTCGAGTCCTTCGATAAGTGTGGGGTGGTTGGGGATACGGTCATCTCGCCGTCTGAGGAGGAGTTGTTTTCGATGCCGAGTATTTTTACCCCTCTTGACCCCTTACCTTTTACTTCAAAATAATCTTGCGAAGAATGGGTGTATATGGACTTCATCAAGGCCACGGTCGAACGAGTTTGTTTATAAGAGTGGGGCAAAGAGGAGGAGGTTGGCCCAGTTGTCAATATAGAGGGATGTTGTGAGGATGAGCCCCTTGTTCTTCTTGATGAGCCCGTTGTGCCTCTATTTGACCCCATTTTGTGTGGAGATGATTCTCGATGTGTCGTTGAGGGAAACGACGAATTTTTAGAGGGGGAGGTGGGGGTTATTGATGATAAGATTAAAAAAATTGACGATTATATTGAGGAGGAAGAGGAGAGCAAGTCGATTATTATCCTTGCAAACTCTCACCGAGAAGAAGAGGAGGAGAGGATGGTTGAAGGGTTTAAAATTCTTAAGAATGCTATTGAGTGGAGACCCGGAGTGATTAAGAGAGTTAGCCCTTTGAATTTGATTCTTGGTGACATAAGGAGAGCCGAAATTTGGAGGTGGTTATTGGAGGGCTTGATGTTTGTGATTTCTAAAAGTGAGTGGGTGAAGCCCATTGACTTGGTGCCCAAGACGAGCAACTTGTTAGTTCTTGAGGAGGGGAAAGGAGAGTTGTTGGCCACGAGGGCTTCAACGGGTTGGAGGATGTTGATCGACTATAAGAAGATTAATAGGTCTACCAATACTCCTTTTGCTTTTTCGATGAATCGTCGGGGCATTTCAAGACCACCATCCCACCTGAAGACCGAGCCGAGCCGAGTTGCTTTTACCAACTTGGAATGTGGGCCTTTTGGCGGATAACATTTGAGCTATGCAATGCGCCAAGGACGTTCCAAAGAGTGGATCCTCCCGACAAGGAGGAGATTGTGTTGATGGACCCTCCCGTTATCTTCTCGCCTTGACCAAAAAGGGAGTACATCGAGCCAATGACGTAAAACAAGCGCTTCTTGGGAGGCAACCCAAGCTCTTCTCATTTATTTCTTTTATTTTCTTTTTTTTCTTCTTAAAATGAAAATCCAAAAACATTTTAAAATCGAAAAACAAAAAAAATATTTTATTGATATTAGTGTACATATTTTCTTGAGTTTTTGATTTCTTGTGACTTTCTTGTATAGTGTGTTATTTTCCGACTTCAACCTTGGGATATTGGATAAGTGAGTAGTGTTCATGAAGTCGGGAGATACTAGCCACGTTCGATTTTTTCTTGGATTGCTTAGATACCTAGGTGGACACCGCCGAGCTTGACGGAAACTCGCTCGGTTAAAGAAGTTTCTATTTCCCCTCCTTTTACTTGGTTTTCATTAAAATGCGGGTAATGCATGGTTTAAGTGTGGGGTGGGTAGGTGGTTAGGGTCCGGGTGTCGAAAGCATGTTTTGTTGTTCTTAACTCRAGCCTTGGCGAAGTGACGCTTACTATTTGCTTACTATTTGCGCATTTATTTGGTTGAGTCTATTTTTTGTGTCTTTTGTGTGTTTATTACATGTTTAAGCAACTCCACGTGCTTGGAAGTCTGAATAGTTTACTTGTCGAGTTTTTGCATGTTTATGGCCTCTTGTGTGAGGGGTTGAATTTTTGTGCTTCGTACAAACCTGCCTATATATATAAAATCAACATTTTCTCGTGAAAAGATTGCAAAGCTCTAAAATCTCTTTTGATTTCACTCCCAAATTCGGTGCAAACTAGTGAGTTGCCTTGTGTGATTTATCGGCTTGCTTGCATTTTTATGGAAATTGCATTGAGGAGGTTTGATTTTGCTCGTACATGATTGAATTCGAAAATGACCTCGAGGCACATATATCACCCTTATTCCGGCCATATCCATATATTTAAGCTACTTTAAAAATCCCAAATGAGCCCCCTTGAGCCTATGTCCCGTTTCTTGTTAGCCGAGCTCGATTTTAGCTCTTATATCTTCATGAGTTGTGAGGTGAGAGTGTATGATTAGTTGACGAGATTGTGGGTTTTGGGTTTTGAGTTGCTTATAACAAAAAAAAAGAATAATGCTCCAACACAAATCACGAAAAGTGATAAAGCGTGCGTTCATGTGAAAAGCCTAATTCAAAAAGGCTAAATTTAGTAAAAAGAAGCAAATTCTAAAAGCTTTTAAGTGTTGTGAAATAAAATTCGGGAATGTGGGTGAACAAAAGGGTTTCGAATGAGAGTTTGGTGAATTGGGAAAGGTGAAGCGATCATAAGCTTCGGGTTTTAGAATATAGGATTTTTGTGTGTTATTGATCACGTTTGATCGTGTGTTAGCCACTTTATCCGAATATTTCATACCTTACCAAAGAGCCAACATTACAACCCATAATAAAGACCTCTTTCGATTCGTATTTGGTCATGTACTATGAGCAATTTTGAGCGTCCAATTTGTGAAATCTTGACAAGGTGCATGCATTGTCCGACTTGAGCGTATACACGTCCTATATACACTTGAGCGAATACCCTCAAATTTCCTTTTGTGAGGAAGTCATCGATTTGGCTTGTATTTGAGAAAGAGTAATACGCGCAATGCTTAACACTAGCGAGTTTATGTTGATAATCCCATCATATTAATACAGATAAGCACAAGGATTTTTCTTTTTTACACTATGTTCATTGCATGTTCACTCTCGATTCTTTTCGTTGTTCGAGGACGAACAAACCGATAAGTGTAGGGTAGTTGTTTTGCATGTAATTGTGGTGTTTTCAATTAGGATTTTATATTGATTTTAGTAGTTTTTGAGTCGAGTTTTATTAGGTTTTTCGTTTGTTTTCTCGTTTTGTTGTTTTTCATATTTCTTTTTGATTTTCTACTTAATATGGTTATTTTAATCTTAATTAATTAATTTTATGWTTAAATTAGGTATTTTGAAGTATTCTAGTCTGGATATGGTCGATTATGGACTTACGATTAGAGTTTTAGCGGAATCGGGGCTCGATTTGAAATATCAAGGCTGACACTGGGTACGTGATATGACACTGGGTTACCCAGTGTCCGCCCACGCCTGCCGAGGATGACCGAGCTGGTCCGCCCAGCGCCGAGCCATCTCGGCCCATGTCAAGCCACCTTGCAAATTTTCCGATCCAATCGAGCCAAACTCGACCCAAATGGTCTATTTTGACCATTTTGGGTCAAATTTGGCCAATATATGGAAATCCATGCTCATATGGCATAATTGACCCATTTGCCCCTAATTAACTTGTATAAATAGAACCTCTCTTTCATTTTGTAAAACACCTCTCATTTTTTCTCCCAACCCAAGCATGGGTTTGGGATTAAAAAAATTCCTCTCTCTAGTTTTTAAGATCTATTTTCTCTCTCTTAGGTTTTAGATTAAATCTCAAGCTTTGATGTAATTTCCTTTTCTAAATTAGATTTAATTTCAAGCACCTCCTTGGGTTTGTAAGCCTAAGAAGAATCCAAATACTCCTTTGCATTGTTACTTTTGATGCAATTTAATTCAAGCTTGCTACTCTTTCCTTTAATTCAAGTAAGTTTCCTTTCAATTTCATGTTTTATGCTTTATTTCTATGCCTGTTCTTCATTTTCATGCTTTGTTCTTCATTTTATACTTTTTGCCTTAGCACCTTGAATTCATGATGAAACTTAAGATTTGGCTATGGATTCTAGATGAGTGACACATCTAGATAGTAGATCGGGTCTTGGATCGTCTTGATTTTGAGATTTTGCTATGCTTTATTTGCAATTTTATTTCCATGCATAGTTTTAGGTTAAATCGTAGATCTACTCTTTGTTTCTCGTTATTTTCCTTAAAGTCTTGAACTTTCTTGTTAATTTCCATTGCTCTTTACATCCATACTTTCAATTTATGTTAATTTGTATTATTTAGGATTTTATGCATAGTTGTACCTTGTTCTTGCATGCTTGTACTTGGTGAAACATTGCATTTTCTTGCTTATTTCCATTACTTGCTTGCATTTACATATTGAGGCACACGACGAGGCATCCGACCAACATGCAATTCCAATTCCTAGCTTAGTTTAGCTAATTTAATTGCTTTATTTTCATTTTCCTTTACTTTTCAAAGCTTGAAACACATAGATTCCTCAATTGTATTAAAGTCCGATAATATCGAGCCATGAACCCTTGATATATTCAAAACCACGAAAAATTACACTTCAAGGGCATAGTGGGTATGATTAGTGGAATGCCCTCTGGAATGTTTTCATTTTCATGATGAAGGCTATAGGGGGGGGTCCTCGGGTATGTTATCAATTAAGGCTCTAGCCTCAGTGTAAGCCCTGGTATAGGCCTCAAGCTCGGGCCAACTGACGTCACCTTCCGGTTCGTCATATAGGCCAGGCTATGGTGAAGGATAGTTTCTTCGTCTTCTTTTAATAATAAATGGATTTTCAAGGGAATCCGAGTCAGGGGAAGGTTGTGGGTTTTGTGAATCGGGAGTGGAGGATGTTGGATTCATCATCAAACCATTATCAGGGTGGAACATAAACACGAAAATACTTAGCAGATGCAATAATTGCAGAGCAAAACCGAAATTAATTGCTATTATGAAAGATTAGGGGGACTTACCCATTATTGTAGTTGATGACTTCGGAGATGAATCCTGGTGTGTTGTGATATTTTTTGCAGAATTCTATGAGAAAGAACTCTTTTTTGCAGAGGAAAAATGGAGTTTTTGCATGTGTTTTTGATAAAGTGAGAATGAATTGAAATGAATAGGTGTAATATGTGTTGGGCGGCGTAAAAAACCGAAACGATAGAAAGAAACAGGAAGTTGTTAGGGTTTTCTCGGACTTTGGGCCTTTCATTTCTGGCCCAGTGTATTAAATATATTACAAGAACACGGGGAGATGGCACGTGTCCGACATGTTGACAGAGGGCATTTAATGATCTTTAAAGAGATGTGATGGATAGGAGTGATGTGTTTTGACTTCTTAAAAAGGGTTATGATTATATTTTGCTGAACTATTGTGCACGCATATGACTTTAGGTCGGCAAAGGGTGGTTTTTATGATTATGGGTCAACAGATATTTCAAATCGGTAAGCAGGTATTTTAGGGAATTTTAAGCGACCTCTTCTTCTGGAAGGTGCATTATTTTCGGGGTCTGAGCGAGCTGATTTTTTGAAGGTCGTGATTTCACGTGGCGAGCTCTTATTGGATGAATAATGTTATAGCTCTATATCAAGATCTGGGTTATTGTGAGTTATGTTATAATGCATTGGTGGGCTAACAGAGTGATTGAGTAAAGTTTTATGGTTAAGTTTTCAAGTAACTAGTCGATGCATTCTTTTTACTTTTTACATATTCTACCTGATTTTGTGCCTCAATCAGCCAGAATATGGGGGACTAGCTGATACGACACTAAATATTCATGCAAGCTATATGCTTGTATTTATGGTAAGCGACTTCATTTCTCAGAAGGAGCATTCTTTCTAATAGTCGGGTGAGCTGTTTTATAGAGTAGCGACCTGGATTATGGGAGTGGAGAGCTCTCATATAGGGTAGCGACCTCTTATGGTTTTACCAGCTCGGCGTTGAGTGGTAGCTCGGCGCTGGGTGTTGGGCTTTATGATTTTTGGGCCTGAATGGGCTATTATGGATGGTATTGTGGGGTCCCGGTGAACTATATTAAAAGAATCACAGGCCCAGGCCTATTCTGGTAATTTAGTGAGAGATCTATTATTTATGGGAACTCAGCATACAAGAGAAATACTAATTCTAAATCGGTTGCGGTATTTATGGAATTATAGTGGGAGAAGGTAACCCTAGATTGGGGAATACTTCTCTTGTCTATATAAAGAGGATTCAGGCCTCACTTTTATTCTAAGTTGTTGTTTATTACATTTGAGCTCTTGAAATATCTCTCGCACTCTCTAACTTAAGCATCGGAGGACCTTCACCGGGGCCATCCACCGCCTTGGCTGAGGTGTTGTTTTGCAGAATTGATCAAGTCACCAGGAGGCTCTTGGAGATCAATCAGGTCGCTGCGACGTAATTTGAAGTTATTTAGGTCGCTGATCTCTTATTTGAGGTTAGTACCCCATATTCTTGGTGACCCAATATTTTTGGTCGCATCAAAAGTAATACAAAGTTATTTATTATTTCCTTCATTCATAGTTTTAATATGATATCCATTCATACAAATATCTTTGAAACTTAACAAGTTTCTCTTGGATTTTGGGGAAAATAAGGCATTAAAAATTCTGAATTTTGTGCCTTTGGGCATTAGGAATTTTCTTGTCAATATACCTCAATTATTTCCGCACTACTAGATATTGTATTAACCTTTGTTTCTTCACTTCTCAAGTGAATAAAATATTTCTCATCTTTGAGTATGGTATGCATTGTGGCACTGTCCGCAAGACACAAATCACCATCTTGAATTTTGGAATGAAACATATTGTGATATATTTTGACCAGAGGGAAAAACAACTTAAATAACATGCTTTTATTGCAAAAAGCCATAGGTGGGAAAATAAAAGTACTCGTATAGAAGAAAGTTTAAACACTCGTAAGAAATAGATAACGATTGTACATACAAAAGGTCACACAAACACACCAAAGGAAAAAACACTCGGACGTAAGATAGCGACATACAACCGTCATGTAGTTAGATAATCATTATTGGATGATCATCTCCCCAGGCATTTTATTTTCATCTTACTGGAGTGTTCGTTTCTTTCTACCTATATATTGCTTTCCGTGTCTGCCATTGTCACCTTCTTCCCCGTTTCGAATATACTATGGCGTGGCACAAGTGTCACCTCTTATTAGATCCCGGATAACTTTTCTCTATATAAGTCCTCGAGCTATATACATTAAACAAGCGCTTCTTTGGGAGGTAACCCAAGATATTATTTTCTTTTATCTTTATTTTTCTCATTTCTGTAATGTTTCTCATTTTTCACTCATTTTCTTCGTTATTTTATTTACTTGCCTTATTAATTTCTTAGAATGGATAGTGCCATGATGGGAGACCCTTGATTTGAGTTCTCATTGAAGAATCAGGATATTTGCTCGAAGAAGTTGCAAAAAAATGGCAGAAATGTAGCTCGTGGTGCACTGGCATGGCAGCGATCGACTGTTGACGCACAATTCTCGCCCTATGAAGTTAGTCGCCACTGCCGCTACTCCGCTCGATGCATAATCAATGCCCTGATTGATGCTGCTGCTTTCTTGCTGGCACACTATCTCAATAACTCAACAGCTCCTGGCAGGTCGATGTGGGCCATCTCGGCCACTAACGGATCATCGACACAGCCCGTGCTCACCCAGAACGACACCTCTTGGCACAGCTCGATAGCTCTCGATGATTGGCGCACACAGTCTGGCACACCATCTCAATAGCTCTCACACCTGTGCGTGCTATCTCAGTAGCACTTGGCAGTCGACGCCCCCTGACTCGGTAGTCGACGTGTACCGTGCGGAGGTTGGCATGTATAGTATGGGGCGTTGATGGCATATCGATAGCCCGTTGATGCCCCTACGCACACCATCTCAGCACCTTGGCCGACACCTATCGGCAGTCCTAGTGTCCTCTCGACATGAAGACCCATTAACGTGGGTGCTGTTGACACCTCTCGGCCACCCAACTCGGCCCTATTGGCCCATATATAGCCCATTTCTGTCCAACCCAGCCCGGTCCGACAAAAAAAATAAAAAACTTAAAAAACATATGTAATAATTCCTCCCTTAAGCTCTTTTTACAGTTCTTCTAACCTCTAACACCCCCATGGATTTTTCTTCACACGCAACTCATCATCACAAGTGCGATTATAGGGACATCTCTCTCTCTCTCTCTTAACTTTTACCTCATTTGTGGGCATTGCATGGTTTAAGTGTGTGTGGGGGGGTGGGGTGGGGGATTTTGTCCTCGTTTAATAATTTCTTTTGTATGCTTGCTTTTGGATATGATTTAAGTCGTGTGGATTGATATTACTTGGAACCTTGAAGAAGTGACGTAGTTAGATGCTTTGGTTAAGTTGTTTAGACTTTCATTCGCATTATTGTAATTATGGGGCATGAAGTGAGGCAACCTATGAAGTGTTTTAGCCTTGTTCTATCCGTATATCCATTCTGAGAGTCGAATAATCTCTACTGGCCTCGTTTAATAATTTCTTTTGTATGCTTGCTTGTGGATATGATTTAAGTCGTGTGGATTGATATTACTTGGAACCTTGAAGAAGTGGACGTAGTTAGATGCTTTGGTTAAGTTTGTTTAGACTTTCATTCGGCATTAGTGTAATTATGGGGCATGAAGTGTAGGCAACCTATGAAGTGTTTTAGCCTTGTTCTATCCGTTATATCCATTCTGAGAGTCGAATAATCTCTACTGGCCTCATTCTCGGTTTCCCTATATATGAATTTATGTAAATTCTTCCTTTTGGAGACGTCAAATACTCCACATGTTTATCAAGAAATGTTGTAAGTTGCATTTTGTAACAAGTGATCGGAGTCAATGAACTCTCATTTTTTTATCGTAAATATCGTGTTCTCTTAGTACCTCGCCTATATGGGTTCTCAAAAAAAAAAAAAATGCAAGAAGAGAAAGCCTTGCACAAAAAAAAAAAGTGAGAAGGTACCAAAAAAATATAAATAACCAAGGATGCATCTATAAAACCTTGAAGTTATGATTGTAATAAACGTGCAACACTTGCACGTATTTTTATTTTTAGTTTTTATTGTTAAAAAGGTGCATAAATGATTGAGCTAGTAGAGTGCTGACCTAGTGGTTTGAGCGTGGATAGACCTTGGCCGAGGCATGGATGGGGGACTTGCATGAATGACAACTCGTTAATTTTAGGCATTCGGAAAGGAGTCTAAATTTCTTATCTAAATGTATCATTATTGTCGATTTAGCCGAGTTTCCAAATGGTTTAATGCATAACTACTCAAATCATTTGAACGCATTAGTCCTAGTTTCATTGGGGTTTAGATTTTTCTTATCTATGTCTAGATTTGATTATTCTTGAGGACACGCAAAATGTTAAGTGTCTGGGAGTTGATTTGTAAATATTTGTGTGTTTTTCCAGGTGACTTTATGTCTTATTTTACGTGTTTTAATTTGGTTTGAGTCATAGTTTGTGTCATTTTTCATTGTTGATCTTACATCGATAACTATTGTCGATCGACGATGGTGCATTATTATCGGTAGGTCGATCGACTAGGGTTGTCAAAGCGACGATAGGCGCATGTCGATGTCGCGTCGATGTGGTGTGTTGATCTACGGTTTTGGGTATTCCTCTGCAGGTCAATCGACTCAGGCTTTTGACGCAGGCTAGAGGTGTGCATCGGTAATGCATTGATTGTAGGTCAACTGACAGACATGTTTAGGGAACCTTTGTCTAGTTTTCGTCAATCGGAATTGGTCGTAATTCTTGGGGATGCGCTTGGCTCCGCTCGGATGACTAAAAAGATAAGAAACCCAAACTAGAATGAATATTTACAAAAGATATGAGAAAAGGGTACTAAACTTAATAAAAGTCAACACGAGCTACAAAAAAGCTATTAAAAAGAAAAACAAGAGAAAACACGACCTAAAACCAACTAAAACACACAAAACAAGATGCAAAAACAAATGAAAATCACACACAAACATGTACGAATCAACTCCCCCAGACTTATCTTTTTGAGCAAACCCAAGCCTAGACATAGACAAGAGAAACCTAGCCACCCGATGAACTGAAAACTAATGCATTCAAATGATTCGAGGAGTTATACATTAAATCTTGGTATAACACTTTAGGTTTTGGAACTATTGACACATGGGCAGAGATGTGTCAGAAGTTTCTCTTAAATTTCTTTCCTCCGAGTAAGACATTGAATCTAAAGAGCGATACCCAATTTCACCAATTAAATGTAGAACTATTGCACGAGGCTCGGGAAAGGTTTAGAGAACTTTTGAGAAAGTTTCCTCAACACGGTTTTCATGAGGATCAACAAGTTTCCTACTCATAGCGAACAAACGAAGATCATGGTGGATGCCTCATCGAGAAGCGTGTTATTGTCATGAAGTACCATTGACAATGAAAATTGGAAGAGATGGCGACAAACAACTATCAACGGTCGACAGAACGTTCAATTTTGAATGAAGTGGCTGCAGTGAAGGAGAATGAGGCAATGACCACTTTGACACAACAAATAATGGCCATGAATAACAAGTTCAAGATGTTGTTGTCACCAAACCTATATATTACAATGGGCCAAACAAGTGGAGTTGCCATGAGTGAGGTAGTTGCGGATGTGGGTTTCGTGAATCAAATAAACTTTAACACTAACTATCGAAGTAATCAAGGAGGAAATAAATATCATCTGGGGATGCACAATTGCCCGAACTTCTCATATGATAATTCGAACAATGCACTCAAACCACCTTTAGGCTTTTCGGTTACTAATAGAGTGATTAATGAGGGGAAAAAGTTGAGCATCGAAGATATGTTCACCTCTTTTATGGGTAAAGTAAAGGCACAGCTTGAGGAAGGTGAGGCTAGACTTTTTCCTTTCATGATTATTTCTATATTATTCTCACGTATTTCACTCAAGGACTCTATGCCCCTTGTATTTTCACAGACGGCGCCAGTTGATGTGACCAAAAATATTGGCTCACCATGAAAGAGGTCGCAGCTCATCGAACTTCGTTCTCAAATGCGAGCGAACTGCAAAACAAAACTTAAGCAGGACAGCCCCAACGTAGGCCCTCCGATGCTTAAGTCAATAACCGTATGAAAGTAATAGTGCGAGAGATCTTGTACGAAAAATATGCGTAGAAGAAAGTTAATTAGAGTTTAGGCATGGGTTCTATTTAGATATATATATATATATATATGGATAAGGTTCAAATGAGAACCATGTCCCTATATGTGAACTGATTATAGTAGATTTGTCCTTATTTTTATTAGTATTTTAGTACATTTTTCTATTTGTTTTTGGTATAAGTTGGATGATTTAAGCTTAATTTCGTATTTTCATAGTTCCAGCTTATTTTACCGTATTCTGATCATGATTGATGCAATTAGGTGATATTTCGTTATTTTTTACCTTACAGCTAAGTAACCAGACGAGTTCAGCGTGTAATTAGATGAGTTCGATGTTCAAAAGTGGAGAAACGAGCTTTTCGATGAACGAGTAGCAAAAAGATCGAGAAAAGGAGTCAGACGCTCTGTCGCATCGATCGACGCGAGTGTCGACGCTCCGTCGATGCGAGCCATGATCCGCGACGATCGACGCACCTGCCCAGTCGACGCAAGCACGCCAGACGCGTCGACGCCGAGCCCCAGCTCGCGTCGATCGACGCGGCATCGACGTGACGACCCAGAATCGGGATTTGGGTTTCTTATGCTCCAAGTTAAGAAAAACTATATAAATCCTTCTAAGTCCGTCCCAAACGAGACCTCTCTCCCATACTCTGAATATACGATCCTATTGGTTCGAGAACAACACCGACACATCCCATATAATAAGAATAGATCAAGATCGAAGATTCGAGGATCGCAAAGCTCCAAGTTCCAATCGTCAGTTCGTGACTCGATTTTCGGGCAAGGTCCACGCAATCTCTCCGGATTAGCTGGTGAATTTACTATGCTTTCTAGTATAATAAGTATTCTAAACTCTTTAATCGCTTCCTTAGTTTAATTTATGCAATTAAGTAGTAGTTTCTAATAATTGTTCTTGAGTTATTTCATGTTTCAACCTTAGATACTTTTGATATTGCAATTCGTAATCTTAGTTTAATTAATGCTTAGTTTTTATTCATGCTTGATTAGTTTAATTCGTTTACATTTCGTTCTAGGTATTTGCTTTAGTTTTGCACTAGCTAATATTGCTTGAGTTCTTAGATTAATTTTTCTAGTTTATTAGTTCCAATTGCTGAATTAAAATACCTAGTTTTAATTAGTGTTCATGTGTTTTAAATTCTTAGATAATAAAAACAATCAAATTCCCAACCCCCCCTATTTGTATATGTTACTTGAATTGAACAAAACTATTYAAGATTCCGATTGTGTGTTCCTCGAGAGACGACTCGAGTCAGTTTGCCAACCTACACGCGACCCCGTTCTCTTGCGGGCAAGCTTTTGAACTTCTGACAAATTTTCATAAGTAGGGAACAAAAAAGTTTGAATCAAAATTTTGGCGCCGTTGCCGGGGAACATTGCAAAGGTTTTCAAAAATATGTTTGTTCATTTTATTTTTATTTTTACCGTCTATTTGTATAATCATCTTCTATAGTCGATACGTTTAACGAGTTGTTGAGTGTATGCAAGGGCGGAAATCACTGAGACTCGAACTTGCACCGTTTATCGATAACGTTCATCGTTCCAATAAAGCAAGACCACCTCCCTTATCCGCAAGTGAATCATCAACCACGACTGATTTTAGTTGTGACCCATTTCCTAAAACGATGTTGCGGCTTGACAATCCTGCCCATAACAACGAGGACAATCAACCACCGAGGAACACACCGGTGAGACAAACAAACGAATACGCCAGTGAACCAATTCACCTCAATGGGCCGGTACAACCTCGAGAATATTGGGAGAATATTCAGCGAAACGTGATGGACCAGAATGACGGCCAAGGAAGAGGAAATAGAAATCGCCACCACCACATTCCGGACGACTATTCCGAGAGATCTTACCATGGTGACGAACGGATTAACGATTGGTTTGCGAATAACAACTACGATGAGAGGAACGAGTACGATAGAAACTATGCGAGGCCGAATAATAAAGAGAGGCACCCAAGGGGGGCACACGAGCCGAGACAAAGAGAGTTCACGACTCCTCAAGTAGGTCCCTATAGCTCTGCCATAGTATTGGGAAGAACTGCAAGCGACTTCGAGCTAAAACCTCATATCATCAACAACCTCCCGACATTTCATGGCCTCGCCAAAGAAGATCCATTGACTTTCCTAAAGGAGTTTTACGCCGAAATTAGTAGGATTCCATCTCCGGGACTGCATCACGAAGACCTTCAAGTGGTGTGTTTTCCGAGTTGCATGAAGGATAAAGCCAAGTCTTGGCTACTATCACTGGAACCGAGATCTCTGATCGACTGGCCCATGGTTAGTGACAAATTCATTAATCAGTACTACTTAGCTCAGACGACGGGCCACATAAGGAGACAAATAGCCAATTTTGTCCATCAAGACGAGGAGCTATTTCATGAGGCGTGGGAACGTTTCAAATCTCTATTTCAAGCTTGCCCACATCATCACAACTCTCCGGGAATGGTAAATCAACTTTTCTACAAAGGGCTTTTGGATTCTTACAAAAATAACGTAGAAGTAGTTGCTGGGGGAGACTTTGGGAACTTGACAGCGATGGAAGCCAAGTAACTGTTTGAGAGGATGAGCGAGAAATCGAGACAAACTAATTCTTGACCACGAACGATTATGACCAAAGAAGCCTCCGAGATGCCAAACGAGAGAGACATTAAGTTCGAAGAGATGGTCAAAGAGTTGCCGCCCTAAAAGCAGAGATGGCAAAATCGAAGAAGACTGTGGAGTTATGTGCACGATGTGGATTGCAAGGACATGTAGCGAGCGTATGCACAATCGTGTTTGATAAAGTGGAAGAAACGGAGGTCAAGGCTATTCAAAATCTCCAACGTCAACCTCCAGCTGGAAACACATATCATCCAGGACCTCCCATTCATCCAAACTTCACATATGGCCCCGGACAAGCGCCTGCGCCTGTGCAAACAAATGATCAACTTTTAGTATGGCAACAAAATCAAGTGGCGGAGACTGTACGAAATAGAGAAGGACTCACGCAATTAACTTCATAAGTGAATAAGAAAATTACGGATCTCAATGCAAAATCCGAGTCACGGTTTGATGAACTAGTCAAGGCTGTATAGCAAGGTCATGAGCTTGTTAAGGCTGTGCAAAAAGGGCAGCAGCATTCAGATATGATTATAGGACAATTGTCCGCGACTGTAGAAACATTGTCGAAGGAGAAAAATAAGTTTCCGAGCCAAATGGAACACGCCTAAGCTATTCATGTGCTGAGAAGTGGAAAGCAGGTCGATAATGGCATAGAGTTAGAAAAGGATGAAGACACGGAAAAGGCCGAGACCCAACCGCAAGTAGATGCAACCAAACCGGCCGATCTCATGCATAAATCGACCAATCCTTATGTGCCGGGAGCATTGAAAAGAAGGAACGATTCGGCAACTGACCACCCAAAGAAGTTGACTAGTTATGATCATGTCCCCTTCCCAAGTCGTCTACGCCCCGCCAAAGAAAACAAAAAGTTCATGAAACTTTACAATTTATTGAAGAATGTTAATATCAAACTTCCCCTACTAGATGTGATAAAAACGATGCCCGCATTTGTTAAATTTTTCAAGGAACTAGCATCACGAGAAAGGCGCTTGGCAGCAACCCAACATGTGGCATTAACAAAAGAAGTCAGCGCGGTAATCAAGAAACCATTACCACCCAAGGAAAAGGATCCCAGAAGTTTTTGTATTACTATTTCTCTTGGGAATGGACAAACGGCAAAGGGGATGCTCAATCTTGGCGTTGGCATTAATTTGATGCCGTATTCTTTATTCATAGAATTCGATCTTGGGGCATTGAAGCCTACCACTATGCGCCTACAATTAGCTGATCGGTCGATTCGGCAGCCTCTGGGTATTGTTGAAAATGTTTTGGTGCAGGTTGGTGAGCTGGTTGTTCCTGTTGATTTTGTGATTTTAGATGTTGGTGAAGTACCAAGCGGAAGCAAGGAGCATACCATCTTGTTGGGACGTCCATTTATGTCAACTACGCATACTCTAATAGATGTGAACAAAGGACGAATGACCATGTCCGTCTTAGGCGAGACAGTGACGTTTTCACTTCGAGACATCCATAACACCCCTTCATCATATATGCGAGATGAGTGCTCATTTGTAGATCTAATCGATTCTTGCGTCCATGATCTCCAAAGCGTTACCACTATAGAAAAGTTTGACGTCGGGGACAGTGAGGAGCATTTGAGTGTACAGGACTTGATCGAATTATTGGGAGTTGATATAGGAGAATTCATAGATGGAATTGCTGGTTGTAGTGCCGCATTACGCAAAGAGAGCTACGTACCTAAAATCAGGCCAAAAGTGGAGTTGAAACCACCACAAACTCGTGCGGAGTACGTTTCCCTTGACCCCTACAACAATTTTAAACGTGCAAGGAACAAAGGCGAGGCATACATTAGCAAGGATTGGACGACAAAGAAGAAGACGTCGAGCGAGGTTTATGACAAGAAGATTCATGATACGAAAATCAAGGTTGGTCAACTATTGCTCTACAATTCGGAACGAAAATTTGAACCGACCAATTTCAAGGCTGAATGGAGTGGCCCATTTATGATAATGGAAATGGATGAGTACGGAGTTGCCACTCTATACGATGAGAGTAAGAAGTCGAGATTCCAACTCCACAAGCATAGAATCAAACCTTTCTACAAGGAACATGGGCTGAATTGCGATCGTGATAAAGAAGAATTAATGGGGCCCTCACGAGCTAAAAATTGATCGCATGGAATCACGTCGAGCATAGGACGTTAAATGTTGCGCTTCTTGGGAGGCCCCAAGCGATATTTAGTTTTCATTTTCTTTTCCTTATTTTCTTTATTTTATTTCTGTTTTTATATTGTGTCAATTGCCGTGGTACATTTATGTATGTATTGATGTGAAGAAAATACAATAGAATCGTTTATTATGGACAACTAACGGTTATAGCAGTAGCTCGCTACCGCAAGGCCTTACTGCTAGTTCCACTCGAGGCGTTAACAATGATGATCAACCACTGAACCTACCGCTAGCCGCAGCAATCAGGGATAACGATGAGCTGCAATCCAGCCACTTACGACGTTGAGCCGCAATCCGGCCATTTCAAATCCCAAAAGTTGTGCCACCGGGCACTTGCGCATGGCAATTGATTGTAATCATAGTTGTTTTTGTTATTTGTTTTGTTTTTGTAGGACGAATCCAATCACGAGACCCCAGACAACGGAAATTGCACCACTTCAATTGGGGAAACTCGACCATCAATTTTTAGGGATGTTTTTCCTACTCCTATCCTCTTTTGATTTGTTTTTCTTTATTTTTATGGCAATCAGGGGATTGTCGAGTTTTCGAGGGGGGGATGGTTGAGTTTGCAATTGAAAATCGTGTGCAATTTAAACTTTTACGTGATTGATGGCTATTTCTGCGCTAAATTGTGTTTGTATGGCGTGCCTATCGAAGTTAGCTATGTTTGATGAGATGTTCTTGACTTTTAGCGTGCATAAGTTTTCAAAATTATTATTTATATATTGTAAAATGGTACTTAGACGCAATTGATTTCGCAAAACCTTATAAACAACGTCAATTCAAAACTTTTTCATGCAAAAACTTGTGAGTAGCCTGAGTGTTTATCATCATTGCATGTACTTGAATGAGTTTTGATTTGAGATCTCTTTGAAACAGCTGTGTGTAGTTGACTTTGAACATGACGTTAAGGCACATATAAACCCTATTCCGGCCATATCCATATAATTTTAGCCACTATAAATTTCGAATGAGCCAATCATAGCCAAATAATCCATTTCCTTTAGCCATGAGTGCTTTTGAGACCCCTACTAACCCATTAAAAGCGTGGGGTAGGAGTTCGTTATTTTATTGGTTATTAGTATTTTGGAGAATTTTATTAGGGATTATTGGATTTTTGTATTTGAGGACCACCATCCGAAAGAGAAAATAAAAAAAGAGAACCCCACAAAAAAGAATAAAATGGGGATGATATAAAAAGAAAAATGAAGGATGGTGGATAGTTTTGATTAATTGCCTACGCGTTTATTAGGGCTTGTGCTTATTGTTTATTTTCGCATGAAGCCTAATGTTTAAAAGGTGAAGAGTTATGTAAGAAGAATTTTATAAGCTTCAATTGTGCTTAAGTGGTTTGAGCTTTCAATCGGTTTACGAGTTTTGAGTTGAGGAATAGCCTATTTAAAGGCTACGTTATGAGTGTTTAATGAGGTTTTTATCTTTGAACGAGGTGAATCAAGTTGCTTCGTGATTAGATTAGGTTGAGTGAGTTATTGATCACGTTAGATCGTGAGTTAGCCACACGACTTATATATTCCATACCCGTCCAGAAAGCCTTACATTACAACCCGAAAAGACCTTTTCCGATTCTTTGTTCGATAACACACTTAATTTGCGATTGAAAAGAGATTGATTTTCGGTGCTTGTTTATTGTGCTTGTATTTGTATGATTTGAGTGTATACACATCCCATGCTTTTAGGGTTTCTTATGCTCAAAGTTAAGGGAAAACTATATAAATCCTTCTAAGTCCATCCCAAACGAGACCTCTCTCCCATAATCTGAATATACGATCCTATTGGTTCGAGAACAACACCGACACATCCCATATAACAAGAATAGATCAAGATCGAAGATTCGAGGATTGCAAATCTCCAAGTTCCAATCGTCAGTTCGTGACTCGATTTTCGGGCAAGGTCCACGCAATCTCTCCGGATTAGCTGGAGAATTTACTACGCTTTCTAGTATAATAAGTATTCTAAACTCTTTAATCGCTTCCTTAGTTTAATTTACCCAATTAAGTAGTAGTTTCTAATAATTGTTCTTGAGTTATTTCATGTTTCAACCTTAGATACTTTTGATATTGCAATTCGTAATCTTAGTTTAATTAATGCTTAGTTTTTATTCATGTTTGATTAGTTTAATTCGTTTACATTTCGTTCTAGGTATTTGCTTTACTTTTGCACTAGTTAATCTTGTTTGAGTTCTTAGATTAATTTTTCTAGTTTATAAGTTCCAATTGCTGAATTAAAATACTTAGTTTTAATTAGTGTTCATGTGTTTTAAATTCTTTTGTATATGTTACTTGAATTGAACAAAACTATTTAAGATTCCGATTGTGTGTTCCTCGAGAGACGACTCGAGTCAGTTTGCCAACCTACACGCGACCCCGTTCTCTTGCGGGCAAGCTTTTGAACTTCTGACAAATTTTCATAAGTAGGCAACCAAAAAGCTTGAATCATGAACCTAGGGTCAATTATGGGCCTTAAATCTAATTAAAGTGATGGATCAGATTTTTTGTGTGTTTCCTTATTTAATTAAAAGTATTAGAATTTTATAATAAAAGCACTACTGGTGTATATAATTGAAAATATTAATAAAGCATTGTGATTGTATAATAAAAACACTGCTGGTATATAATAAAAATACTAGTTCGCAGGTTCGCATATAATGCATGGTTCTCATTTGAACCCACTCCTATATATATATGTATAAGAGATGGTAAGAGACATTCTTCCCAATCTAGGGTTTTAGTCTCCTATTTACCCATTGATTCCATAATAAACCCACCGAGTTAAACTTAGGACTCTCGTACTTTTGATAAATTACCATAGAATATCATAAATTATGAACCTTTCCATATTACCAGCCCATCTGGGCCCATTAACCATATCAGCTTATTAGAACCCATTAACCATATTTACCTTATCATAGGCATATAAAGGCCTACCTCCACTTTAACCGACCTAATCTAAGAATATAGAGGACATACAAAAAGTCCACCAACACTCTTAAATAGGTCGTTGACCTTATTTGCCGATCTGAATCGCCTATAAAATGATGTGCATTTTGACTTGAATATTTGATATTGTATCAATAACTATCATATTAACTAGGTGAGGTCACAGAGGGTCGAGCCCCCATGAAGGGAGCACTCAAAAACCACCTAGGTGAGGTCCCAAGAACCATCTAAATGTTTATTTAAAACTATTACAATAAAATAGGTGATGTCCCAAAAGGATGAGCTCCTATCAAGAGAGGTCCCAAAAACCAACCAGGTGTATATTTAAAACTATCATAACAATTAGATGACGTGTCAAATCGACAAACTCCCATTGAGGGAGGTCCCAAAACCACTTAGTTTTTTATTTGAAACTATAAAAGAAACTAGGTGAGAACTCACAGGGACAAGCTCCCATGAAGTGAGGTCCTAAATATGGGTTTGATATTGCTTAAATTTCCATGTAAGTTCACATATAAAAATAGGTGAGGTCTTAATAAACAGCCTATGGGAGGTCAAAATTATGCAAGAGCCTAAGTTTTTATTTAAAGCACTACTCAAGATTAAGAGAGATCCCACACGGGTGAGATCCCAGTGAGTAATATTCTAAAACTGCACAGAGGGCCCAAAGCAACCACTTAGGTGGTTCAAGTAGTTATGGAAGAACTCGGAAAATATAATACTATGGAAACAAGAGGCAAGTAGTTACGAATAAATATGAAAATAGAATTAATCAAGCAAAAATTAGTTAAGAAACCAACATCACTACCTCTTCAAAAGAAGTTTACACGAAAAAATAAATGAAGCCTAAAATCTCCAACAAATCACAATGGCCAGGAGTTGAAAATAAGTAGGTGTTAGAAATCGCTATATGGTAAAGCATAAAAAGAAGAAAATATAACTATGAATTTGGAGCATCATCATTTAGGACAAGTCCGGCATTGGGATAAGAAAGGTATGATTTGACTAGCTGAGTGTTGATGCCCAAATATTGGACATAATAACAACCAAAGAATCCATGTGGAGAGAATGAAAGAAGTTTGTATTAATTATCTGAGGATTGGTTTGGTCTTATTCAAGAGCGTCGTGCCCCTCTTTACAGATTTACTCGTCTCTCTATAATTCACTCTTTTTATGTTGGTAGGATTCCCTCAAAAATGCCTAGTTAAGTCCCTTATCTCAGTACTGGTATTGGTAATACCATATATTTATCGTTAATGTGCTTGATACGTGTGCAAGCCTAGTATGGTTGTTGATTCTGAAGAAGATTTGTCCCTTTATGTTGCCTTTCGAGGTCTCATTTAAATTGGTCAAAGCAGTTGTAGGATAGGTTAACACCACACCACATATTATCTCTCGATTTGTGACAACCTTACCTTAGGGGTCAAGTCATTATCCCCAAAATTCCTTATCTCTAATAGCAATTTTTTCCTTCTCCTCTGCGGACCCATGGCTAACTTGTTTATAAATTCTCATTTGCAATCATGATTGTCAGACCTGACTTATCCATGGGTCTAGTGCCTTCTTTAGAATCTAGAGCTTGTCGCCTTGTAGCTCACTATCGATCGAAAGGTTCGCCCTCCTTGTGAAGGTTTTTTGAAGCAGGGTCGTCGCGGGGTGCTTTATAATAGATTTCCCCCCAATATTTTGGGAGGGATACAGGATGTTTAACATGTCATGCCACATTGGCGAGTCCGATCTTATATGGTGGCCCATATCAGATGACCACCTATACTAAGAAAAACCCATCTTCTTGTTGCTCTTCAAGAATATATCCATCAACTTGTAGCTTCATACTTGCCCTCGACACTTTCCAAATCATCCATTTTAAAAGGGTGGGTCTACTTTCAATCATCAAAGCATACTTTGAAGACATCCTCTTGAAAACATTGCTTGCGCTAAAAAGAGTTGAAAAACTTATGTTGGGCACTTCACATCCTTTGCACCCACGTGAATACATATAGTGTCGAGGACAAAAGTGAACAGTTGCTGATAATTTTAAAAAAATAAAAAAGAAAAGAAAGAACCCTATAATTGAGGAATAGATTCGTTCAGGTTATATAGGTAAATATAGGCCTTGGAATGACCAAAATTAGAAGAGGTTTTATGTATAACTTATTTCCTTATGTTATAATGTTATTTAGCTCACTCGACTAAAACCTTGTAATCTAATTATTATGATGAGCAATAATATACAAGGTCTTTTCATTAATTCTTCATGAGTTATTTTACCTTTCTCTTAGTGGACATCAAGAATAATCATGGAAAAGGTGGGAGCTCCTAAAAGCATGTAAAATGCGGGTTCTTTGATATTGATTAAGAGGTTGTTGAATTCTTACCTTAGAATAAATGGAAGAAAACAGATTGATAGAAATGACCCAACAAGAGAGTTGTGGCCCAATATTTAGGCAATCTCAAAGATTCACCTCACTTAGGCCATAATGACCCCCATAAGAGGGTCGTGACCCAGTATTTAGGTAATCTCAATGATTCACCTCACAAAGGCCTAATGGCCCCATGATAGGGTTTTAGGTCCGTGGCTCACTAATTATGCAATTTCAAATATTCATCCAACCTATACCTAACATGACCCCACTAGAGGGTTGTGGCCAATTATTTAGGCAATCTCTAAGATGTCTCACCTAGGACTAAAATGACCCCCACATCGTGTCCCATTATTTTGGTAATCTCTAAGATTCATCTCACTTAATTCTCAATTTCATCAAGGAATTGCATGCGCAATATGAGAAAGATCACATGCGAAATAAAAAATGAACTCTCAAGTTTGTCATAACATCATCAAGCTTATTTAAATATATCATAATAGCTAGGTGAGGGGACAAGCTCCCATGAAGCGAGGTCCCAAAGATTCCCTAAGTGTATCTAAAATCTTTCAAGATCTAGGTAAGGTCTCAAAGGGATGAGCTCCCATAAACTGAGGTCCCAAAAATTACCTAAGTTTATATAAACTTATGCAAAATCTAGGTGAGGTCTCAAAGAGAGGAGGTCCCAAGAATTACCTAAGTGTATCTAAACTTATGAAAGAGCTAGGTGGGGTCTTGAAGAGATCCCCAAAACCACCTAGGTGTTTATTTAAAATTATCACACTAACTAGGTGAGGTCCCAAAAATCACCTAAGTGTTTATTTATAACTATCATAATAACTAGGCGAGGTCAATAAGGGTTGAGCCCGCGTCGAGGGAGGTCTCCAGAACCACCTAGGTGTTTATTAAATACTATTATAATAAATAGGTGACGTCCCAAAAGGATGCGCTCTCGTCGAGGGAGTCCCAGAAACCACTTAGGTGTATACTTAAAACTATCATAATAACTAGGTGAGGTCTCAAATGGACGAGCTCCCATCGAGAGACGTCCCAAAGACCATCTAGGTTTTATTTGAAACTATCACAAAAACTAGGTTAGACCTCATAGGGACGAGCTCCCATGAAGCGAGGTCCAGAAGATGGGTCTGAAATTGCTGAAATTTCTATGTAAGTTCACATATAAAAATATGTTAGGTCCTAATAAACTGCCTATGGGAGGTCAAGATTAGGCCAGAGATGAAGTTCTTATTTAAATCGCTACTCAAAATCAAGGGATATCCTACATGGGCGAGCTTCCAATGAGTAATATACTAAAATTGCATAGAGGGCCCAAAGCAACGATTGAGGTGGTTCAAGTAGCTGTGGGAGAACTCAGAAAATAGAATAATATGCAAAGAAGAGGTGAGTAGTTACAAATAAATATTCAAAATCAAACTAATCATGAAAAAATTAGTTAAGAAACCAATGTCACTACCTTTACAAAAGAATTTTACATGCAAATATAATTGAAGCCTAAAAGCTCTACAAAATCATGCCACAATCTCACGGAAACTTGAAAGTGTGAGTTTAACTACGATGGAGAAGTTGCATCAAATGAAAGGTTGAATCGGATTCTGAAGGTTTAATAACAGCGGTGGCGAAGTTGATCGAAGAAGAAGATTCATGCAAAATTGGTGAAAAAACATGGCAAAAATCCAAAGAAATAAGATAATCAACAATGTTTATATCTTCGAATTTGTTGTTTTCATACATATTAATTGTTTCAAAAACAAATTAATCGATTTTGTAACATGTTTTCATGCATTTCTTCGTTCTGAAATTTATGCAATTGAGCTTGTTGATGTTGTTGATTCTTGTTTGCATGTCATTATTTGAAAATAAAAATCTCGAGATTATTTCATTGTTGTTTCTTTTATCTATATTTCATATTAAATTAATGATTCTGGATGAAGTACATGAGATTGTGATTGTTGTTAGTGTTAATTCTTGCAGATCCTTACTATCAAATTTTCTCGTGATTGTTTCTATGTTGTTTCTTTACCATTTCCTTGATATTTCTGATCAAAAGTTGATATTTTAAATATCCATATTTCATCATCATTTCCTTAAGATGTTTCGGAATGTGTTTCAAAGTACTTATTAAATCTAATATATTATGTTAGTGTACATGTTTTGGTGTTTTTTGGAATTTATTGTCTCATTTATGTTTATTTATTATTTATAGTTTGTATCATCATGATATAATGCAGGCAGATGGAACAATTCCATTATTAGTGTACCACAATGGGCAGTAGAAAGATAACAAGTGTTACATAACTTTGAAACAACAGGGATACTTGTTCCAAAGGACTGCACATTCACAAATCTAAGAAAACTCTTAGAAGAGTAGATACAAATCAACAACAAGCAAGAAACATTGCAGATTAAATACCATTTGAAGGAATGGCTGCCTCCATTGAAGATTGAAATTGCCTCAATCTCAAGTTCTACATTCAAATAAAGACCAAGGAAGAAGATTCGATGAAACTCCTATGTGCATCGATATCATTGTCAAAAGGGAGAATTCCTTCCTCACGAAATCAAGAGAAACAAATTTGAAATGAGTCATAAACATGTGTGAAACAAGTAGCTCATGATATATAGAATCGTACCAACAAGATGGAAATAAAGGTGAAACAAGCAGTGGCATATCGATAGAGACATCGGTAGTTAGTATGGATGAAACATTAACCGACTTCATCAACTTTTCTAACACAATGAAGAAGAATTCAATTAGGGGATGTGTATAGAGATTGAGAGGCTTTAGAGAAACACTTGTCCTTGTATGCCTTGAAGAATCAGTTCCACTTCAGAGTGAAGAAGTCCTGCAAGAATCGATATAACATAAGATGTATAGTTGAATCTTGCGGTTAGCATTTGAGTGCATCAGTAAATATTCATACAACTAGGTTCATATTTAGAAAATTGGAAAACAAACCCACTTGCTCGTCGGATAAAAGAGTGAATAGCAACAAGAATGTTACTACAAAACTTGTTGCGGGTCATATAAACTAAAAATACCTCAACAATCTCAAAACGGAAACACTGGAAGATATCATGAGGGATATGAAAGACGAGTATAACGTAATCCTGGAATACAAAAAGGCATGGCGATCAAAAGAGAAAGCACTAGAAATGTTGAGAAGAAACCCAGATGTATTTTATCAAAAGATACTGGCTTACCTACATATGTTAAGAAACAAATCCTGAATCAGTTGGAGTGATACTGAAAACAGAGGACAACAATTTCTTTTTTTCTTCTTGGCTCTAAATGCATCAATCAAAGGGTGGAAATATTGCAAGTCAATAATTGGCATTGATGGCACATTCTTGGGAGCGAGTATGGGGAACATTATTGTCTGCATGCACACATGATGAAAATGGAAGAATTCTCCCTTTGGATTTTGCAATAGTGTATAGCAGGAATGATAACTCTTGGATATGGTTTTTTGATAACTCGAGTTAAGTATTTGGAATTAGAGAGGGACTATACGTAGTGTCAGACAAACACAAAAACATTGTTGCGGAAATAAAAGAGGTACTTTTCTCATCACTATTTCTATGATGTTTCCTAAGTGTTTCACAGGTGATACAGTGTTTGTTTCAATATTGTTTGGTTCCTTATTATTCCACTTTGTTTCATAGTTGTTATGATCAAGAGCTGATGTTTCAAAATGTCACTAATTCACTTGATTTTTTATTTTTATTTGATTATCAGGTATATCCTGAAGCACCTTAAGAAGTGTGCATGAAACACCTACTAAATAATTTGAAAAACGATAAACAGTTAGCAGAATCCTTAGCAGGCCCAACAAAAGCCTACACGAATGAGCAATTTAAGAAACACATGTATACGCTCGATAGATTTAATGTCAGAACCAGGTCGTACCTTTCAAGCATCGGCTATGACAATTGGACTCGAATCCATTGTCTCGCGAATGAACAATTTAAGAAACACATTTCTCCGCTCGATAGACTTAATGTCAGAACTAGGTCGTACCTTTCAAGCATCGGCTATGACAATTGGGCTTGAATCCACTGTCCGAACAAATGATATTTCACCATAACCGCCAACATTGTAGAATCAATGAATGTCGAATTTCTTGGGAAAAGAATTGCTAGCAACTACCCATCTAGAGTACATAAGATCTTTGCTTTAAGATTATACTTGCAAAAACAGAGATAAGGTAAGATCAATATTCATAAAGATGTCAAAAATAGACGAGGAATATCTAGAGAAAAACAAAAACTACATCAGCTCTCTAACTTTAATAGTAAGATTTTAAGTTGTTCCAAAATTGTTTCTTTATGTTTCTACCTAAGTTGTTTCAAACTGTTTCATATATACTTCTTTTATTGTTTTGCATATAAATGGCTGGTGAAAAGATTGAATGATCACCTCTTCAAAGTCGGTAAAGATGTGAAAGTATTTATTTTCGAATTGGAAAAAGGTCATGCACATGCAAATATTTCAGGTGGATGAGATCCCTTGTATACATGCCATAACAGTATTAAAAGTAATAAATTTGAATCCTTACAATTACTGTTCAGATTAATACATGAAAGAAATAATGGTTGCAATGTATTGAGAAATGGTTTATCCAATTGGGCATGAAGCTACTTGTATGGTTCCAAATGAAATTCTAAATGTGGTGGTTCTCTCTTTAGCAGGCATGTCAGAATCTGGAAGACCGAAGAAAAGAAGATATAAGTTGACATGGGAGAAACATTTGAAAATGATGTGGGAGGTATTGTGAAACAGGTAATAATAAGAACACATGCAGGTATGCTGATAAGCGAGAAATTACACGCTAATTGACGGTTTAATTCCGATGATTTTATGTGCTTAATATTATCATATATGTTTATTTCTCGCATAATTTTTATTATGAGCAATCAAGCACCAATCGTATATTTCTTCTCTATTTTGCAGTAATTGGTGCTATATTTATCGAATGATGTCTCACAAGGAAGTAGAGAAATGAGGATTGACGAATCGACGAGAGAAAGACCAAGAATCAGGATGGTTGCGTCGACAACGCGTCGATGCCGAGGATGGATCGCGTCAGTCGACGCGATGTGCGGTGTTGCGCTGGCTGTGTGCACGTCGATAGACGCTGGGTCGATGCCATGTCGACGGGAAGCTGCTGAAGCGTCGATAGAAGGTCCGTCAGTCGACGCAATGTCGACGCTAACTTCTGAAGCGTCGATAGAAGGTCCGTCAGTTGACGCAATGTCGACGCTCATGCTCTGAAGCGTCGATTGGAAGGGCGTCAGTCGATGACCATGCAGGACGACGCGGGCGGGTGATGCGCGTCGATGCCGAAGGCTGTTTCGCGTCAGTCGATGCTCCGTCGACGCCGACTCGGCCGAGCTATTTTTGGAAGAAAACTTGCGCGGAAAGAAAAAAGGAGTCCTATATAAACCCAACCTAATCCCATCCAAAACACAACTTTTGACACACATCACATATCCTAGGGTTCTAAGGAGTTTCAAGAGAGGTCCCAAGTAATTCCATTCATCCATACGCAAGAGAACTTGAAGATTGAAGATCAAAACACAAGATTCAAGTTCTATACATCATCTCTCCTATTTTATCAAGGATTATGTTTGTTTATCTGAACCTTTTCTTTTATTTTCTTAACTCCATGAGTGAGTAAACTTATTATCTAGTTCTAGGAATGTTGAAACCCTCGTGAAGCTATGTTTGATTGATTTATGCAGTATTATCTTTCGTTCTCATATGCGATTGTTTGTGTTGTTCTAATTTCAACTTATGATTGCTTAATTCTTAATTTGGCTTGATCACCTAGATTAGGGATTGGTTATCTATTGCTAGAAATAGGATTGCTTCCCGTGTAATTGTCGTAATTACTATTTCTCCGAAGCAACTAATGATTGCAAATCGTTAGGGACAACACAACATAGGTTGAATGAACCGAGCTTATGCGTTTGTTGCCTAGATTAATCTATTTGCCTAATTATTAATGCTGTTGTTGGGTTGAACCTAGAGAGCTTATTCAAGGTTGTTCAATAATTAGATTCAATTAAAGAGCTTATTTTAATTGAGTAAACGGTAAGGGCAAATTCGAGTAGCAGAGCTTATTGCTACTTAGGGTTTTTAGTCGCATATGATGAATAGATTATAATATTGTGATTGGTTAAACGAGTGAATCGAGGGTGGAAACTGAACTAGAACTAGACCTTTATTATTATTGAATTCTTCATTAATTATTTTCTTGCTAGTTTAATTGCTTGTTTATTTTATTAGTTGATTTAATTCATAATTCCTACCCTCAACTATTTATTTAAATAAAATACGAATCATCACAATCTAACTACACTTCTCGTGGGTTCGACCCTTACTTATCGCTACTACTGGAGAAAAACTGAGAAAAATAAATATTGAATTTGACGCTTACGACGAGGCGGTCAATTTTTGGCGCCGTTGTCGGGGAGTGATGCGTTAAATTGTGATTTTAGTATTTTATTTTATTTTTGTTTTTATTTTGGAACATTTTGAACTCTTATTGATTTTTTTCTTAGGTGAATGAACTTGAGATCATTCGGGAAGAAGATTTTACATTATTATCCGGAAATCAACAAGAGAGGTCGTGAGTTGAAGAAGAAGAAGGAGGCTTCGAATTCGGAGCAGGTGCTACCCAATTACATATCCGAAGATTCTTCAAGCAAGAGCGAAGGACGAGAAAACGAGACGATGGCTGGTCAAGTGGAACGAACATTGAAGGAGTTGGCAAACCCCGACCTCCCACAACAACTGTTGTGCATTACTTTTCCAACGGTGAACGATGCTACATTCGAGTTACGATCCGGACTAATCCATCACCTACATTTATTTCATGGACTCACTGGCGAGGATCCGCACAAACACTTGAAAGAATTTCACGTCATTTGCACAAGCATGAAACCCGCCGGAGTCACGGACGAACAAATCAAGCTAAGGATATTCCCCTTTTCATTGAAAGACCTAGCCAAAGATTGGCTTTACTACATACCTTCGGGATCCATCACTACGTGGGGGGCCATGGAGAGAACATTTTTGCAGAGGTACTTTCCCGCATCACGAGTGGCAAATCTTCGAAAGGACGTTTGTGCGGCTAGGCAGACGCAAGGAGAAACATTGCACGAATACTGGGAACGATTCAAGAGGCTAGTTGCAAGTTGCCCTCAACACCAAATGGGCGAGCAACTTTTAATTCAGTATTTCTATGAGGGATTATGCCTTACTGATCGAAACATGATTGATGCCGCTAGTGGAGGCACCTTGATGGACAAGACACCGACGGCAGCAAAAGAACTAATATCGAACATGGAAGCCAACTCTCAGCAATTCGGCCGTCGTGATTCTTCATTGAGATCGGTGAATGAGCTGGGTATTGATTCATTACAAACCCAATTAAGTGAATTGAAGTCCATGATGAGTGCGGGAGGAGCTCCAAAGGTTCGACCATGCGGTCTATGCGAAACATTGGAGCATGTAACTGATGACTGCCCACATTTTTACTCAGTACGCGCGGCACACGTAAACGCCTTGGGAACCAAAAATGGGCAAGGGAGGAAGTACGACTCGTACCCCCACACTTACAACCCGAGATGGGGCGACCACCCCGGTTTTAGATGGAGGGATCAGCAAGGGAATATACCTGGAAATCAAGATCAAGGGCCCTCCCAAGCTCAGCAAAAGGGAAAAATTTTTCCGAATCAATACAACAACCAACAGCGGAAAGAGAACGCATCCCCACAGTTGGATGAAATAGTGAGATCATTAACGACAAGCATAAAAGGCCTAGAGACCCAAATGAGTCAAATGGCGGAACACATAGTCAGACTAGAAGCACGAGGCAGTGGCCGATTACCTCCTCAAACCGAGGTGAATCCAAAAAATATGAGCGTTGTTATGACACAAAGTGGCAAGAAAGTGGAAGGACCGGCCAATCCAATGCTAGAGCCGGAAAATGAAGACAAAATGGAGGAAGAAGACACGGAGCCAAAACATGCTAACAAAGGTAATCCTAAACCTCCTAATAATTTTAGTAACCCCGTTGTTTCTCCTCCTAGGACCGAGCCACTTCCATTTCCGTCAAGAATCAAGCGCCAAGCTAAGGAAGACACGGAGAGGAAAATACGAGACGTTTTCAAAAAGGTGGAGATCACTATTCCGCTTGCCGATGCGATCAAGCAAATTCCTCGTTACGCCAAGTTCCTCAGGCACTTATGTACTAACAAGAGAAGGTTAAAAGGAGATGAAAAGGTCCTAATGGGAGCGAACGTGTCGGCCGTATTCCAAAAGAGCTTGCCACAAAAGCGGAATGACCCGGGCATGTTTTTCATTCCATGCACGATTGGAGACATGCGAGTCGAGTGAGCCATGCTAGATTTGGGGGCATCAATAAATGTTATGACACGCACAATTTTCGATTGTTTGAAGGTTGGACCATTGAAGAAAACAGGGGTATTAATCCAACATGTCGACCAAAGCACTGCCTACCCTGATGGTGTTATTGAAGATGTTCTCGTAAAAGTGGACGAGTTGATCTTCCCAGCCGACTTCTATGTGTTGAGCATGAATGAGTCTGCATCAAAATCGCCACCTATCTTACTGGGGTGACCATTTTTGAACACTACTCAAATGAAAATCGACATTACTCGAGGCACTCTAACAATGGAATTTGACGGTCATATTTGTCAATTTAATATTTTTGATGCTATGAGATTTCCTGACTGTGATAACTCTATTTTTGCACTTGATTGTTTTGACTCTCTAGCGCAGGAATTTCTAGAAATGCATAAACAAGAGGAGCTCAAGACGGCGATCACACGAAGTTTGGGGGAGGACTCGTTGCTTTTGAGTTACCCTCTAACTGAACCAACTTGGGAGGACGACGTACAAGAGATAATGTCGGCCTTGCACGCACTTAATGCGAAACCGAGAGAAGAGGACGTGAATTTCATCAAACTTCCCGACTCGCACGAGAAAGCCGTTCCATCCATAGTCAAGGCACCGGAGCTCAAACTAAAAGCCCTACCGGAGCACTTAAAGTATATTTACCTGGGAGATAACGAAACGTTTCCTGTAATCATTTCATCACGCTTAGACAACTTCCAAGAGACGTCACTGCGACGAGTACTCAAGGATAACAAACAAGCAATCGGGTGGACCATAGCAGACTTGCGAAGAATAAGCCCTTCCATGTGTATGCACCGAATTTTGCTCGAAGAGAATGTTGTGCCATCTAGGGAACCCCAAAGACGACTGAATCCACCAATGATGGAAGTGGTGAAAAAGGAGATTTTGAAGCTGCTGGATGTTGGAGTAATTTACCCCATTTCTGATAGTCGGTGGGGGAGCCCGACTCAAGTTGTTCCGAAGAAGTCGGGGGTAACGGTGGTCGAAAATCAAGAAGGCGAATTGGTTCCAACGAGGGTGCAAACGGGTTGGCGAGTTTGTATTGATTATCGTAAGCTAAACACCATGACTCGCAAAGACCATTTTCCTCTTCCATTCCTTGACCAAATGATTGAGAGATTGGCGGGCCATTCATACTACTGCTTTTTGGATGGCTACTCGGGATATTTTCAAATTCCTATAGCACTCGAGGATCAAGAGAAGACTACCTTCACATGCCCCTTCGGCACATTTGGACTTTGTAATGCACCGGCCACATTCCAACGATGTATGGTAAGTATCTTTTCGGAATACGTTGGTTAGATTATAGAGGTCTTTATGGATGACTTTAGCCTTTATGGCAATTCTTTTGAGGTATGTCTTGAAAACTTATCTTTGATTTTGAAACGTTGTGTCGACAATAATCTTGTACTAAATTGGAAAAAATGTCATTTTATGGTAGAACAAGGTATAGTTTTAGGACACATTGTTTCGTTAAAAGGAATAGAAGTCGATAAATCGAAGATTGACACTATAGCTGCGTTGCCTTACCCCGCYAATGTGMGGGAAGTTCGTTCKTTTCTTGGCCATGCAGGRTTTTATAGGAGATTTATCAAGGACTTTTCGAAGATCGCTTCGCCGCTATGTAGGCTCTTGCAAAAAGATGTGGAATTTGAGGTCGATGACAACTGCAAGAAGGCCTTTGACACACTGAAGGAGCGGCTGACCACTTCTCCAGTTATYCAAGCACCAAGATGGGATCTACCCTTYGAGATRATGTGCGATGCGAGTGACTATGCTGTGGGAGCCGTGCTAGGGCAGAGGGTGAACAAAGCAACCCATGTGATCTATTATGCATCGAGGACCTTGAACCCTGCCCAAGAAAGTTATACTACCACGGAGAAGGAGCTTCTAGCTGTTGTTTTTGCCCTTGAGAAGTTCCGTTCATACATCATTGGATCAAAGGTGGTGGTTTTTAGTGATCACGCGGCCCTGCGACATCTACTTACAAAGAAGGAGACGAAGCCACGACTCATACGGTGGATTTTACTGCTCCAAGAATTCGATTTGGAAATCAAAGACAAGAAGGGAGCAGAGAATACCGTGGCCGACCACCTTAGTAGATTAGTGCACGTGGAAGACGAGCTACAACTTGATGAGAGATTTCCGGACGAGCAACTACTTGCGGTTGAACACGTAGATCCTTGGTACGCCGACTTGGTAAATTTTCTAGTTGCTCGTGTGTTTCCAACAGGACTGACGAAAGCAAGGAGGGACAAGTTGAGGAGTGATGCAAAGTATTATGTATGGGACGATCCATACCTTTGGAGGCATTGTGCTGATCAATTCATTCGAAGGTGTGTTCCCGAATCGGAGTTCCACGCTATTCTTTCATTTTGCCATTCTCATGCATGTGGAGGACATTTTGGATCGAAGAGAATTGCACACAAGGTACTTGATAGTGGTTTTTATTGGCCATCTCTATTTCGAGATGCATATGAATTTTGTAAGGCATGTGATAATTGTCAACGCACGGGGAACCTTTCACGGAGAAGTCAAATGCCCCAAGTGCCCATAATGGTTTGTGAAATTTTTGATGTGTGGGGCATCGACTTCATGGGCCCCTTTCCTAATTCTTTCAAGAATGTTTATATTTTGCTTGCGGTGGATTATGTCTCCAAGTGGGTGGAAGCGAAAGCCACCTCAACTAATGACTCGAAGGTTGTTGCACGTTTCATTAACTCTCGGATCTTCTCAAGGTTCGGGATCCCTCGAGCCATGATAAGCGATCGTGGAACCTACTTTTGTAACAAAACGGTGGATGCATTGCTCCGAAAGTATGGTGTTGCTCATAGGATTTCTACGGCCTATCATCCTCAAACAAATGGACAAGCCGAAACTTCGAACTGATAAATCAAGTCCATCTTGGAAAAGACCGTCAAAGCAAACTGTAAGGATTTGAGCATCAAGCTGAAGGATGCACTGTGGGCGTATCGCACAGCGTATAAGACACCAATTGGGATGTCGCCGTATCGCCTCGTTTTTGGGAAGCCATGTCACTTGCCGGTAGAGCTCCAACACAAGTCGTTTTGGGCCGTGCAGCAATGCAACTTTGATTTTGATGGAGCCGGTGCGCTAAGGAAGTTACAACTACGAGAATTAGAGAAAATCCGGAATGAAGCATTTGAAAATTCGCTAATTTATAAAGAGAAGACGAAGGCGTTCCATGACTTGAAGATTTCAAGGAAAGAGTTCGTAGTGGACGAAAAAGTGCTGCTTTTTCATTCTCGCCTTAAGCTATTTCCCGGTAAGTTGCGTTCAAGGTGGGTTGGACCGTTTGTTGTCACCCACGTATTCCCGCATGGTGCGGTGGAGATTTTTAGCCCGAAGACGAACAAGACGTTCAAGGTGAACGGACACCAACTCAAACCATATTATGAAGGGTTTCGCTCTGTTAGTGAGGAACGGATGGAGTTGGAAGCGCCACCTACGACTTGATCAAGGGAATAATTCGAGCCAATGACTTTAAACAAAAGCGCTTGTTGGGAGGCAACCCAATGTTTACTTGTTTTATTTTCTATTTTTATTTTTATTTTTCTTGCAGCTTTGGAGACGATGACTTGTTTTGGATGTGTGGGCCATTTTTCAAAGGACCGAACATCATAATATTTATGATGTGCTTGTTCTTGTTTCGTTTGAGGACAAGCGAATGTTTAAGTTTGGGGGAGTGAGTTATTTTGGTTATTATTGAGGAGTTTTGTGCTAAAAATTTGATAAATTTTGAAAATTTTTGTGATAAACACCGGGGGATTAAAAGAAAATGATTAAGAGTACTTGCTTGAATTGCCTTGATGAACTACGTTTCGGTTAAAGTCTTTATTCATCATTTGATTTAAAGGTCAAAGGTACGCATGTTAGTGATTTTGTGATTCATATGTGGGGCGTCAATTCTAGATTATTGCGTTGTTGATGTGTACTTGTGGTTGCCGTACTTAATATGAGTTTGTGTGGGGCCTTGAAGTTGGCGATTGCGTGATGATATCTCGTTAGTAGAAACAGAAGCCAAATAATGTCCGGTTGGGGTATACCGGCATGATGAAAGTAGAAAATTGAAAAATTAAAAAGAATTGAGGTGCCGAAACAGCTGCCTATCCGTATTTATCAAGTGCATTCGCTTACAAAGTCTGAAGAGCGAAGTCCAACGAAGATGCTAGTAGCTCAACAATTCATGCACGTGCTCAAAAGACGCATCACACTATCAAATTCTCAAAACATGGCGGAGGTGAACTCAACAAATCAAACATCCAATCAAGACAATCCTCCTATCCAGCGCCTTATCATCATTATGAAGTCAAGGACGGTAGTGCGGAGCTGCGGGCCTCAATTGAAAAAATAAAAATAAATAAATAAATGGGAGAGGACGAGATATCTGATCGTAACCAACAATGGATAGAGTCAAACCATTGAGTAACGAGGGGGCACCATAGTGCATTGACGTGACGTGTATAAAAAGGGTTGCCAAGCTGCTGGGATCACCTAGGCTAATACATGAAACGTCTAAGATTTCTAAAATATAGTGGTGTCTAGAGTCCGAATAAATTCACTTGGTTAATTTGAGTGAGTTACTTATATTATGTTTGTCCTATGCTTTAATTCTTCATATTTCTTGAGGACAAGCAAAGTTTAAGTCTGGGGGATTTGATAAGCGAGAAATTACACGCTAATTGACGGTTTAATTCCGGTGATTTTATGTGCTTAATATTATCATATGCTTATTTCTCGCATAATTGTTATTATGAACAATCAAGCACCAATCGTATATTTCTTCTCTATTTTGCAGTAATTGGTGCTATATTTATCGAAGGATGTCTCACAAGAAAGTAGAGAAACGAGGATTGACGAATCGACGAGAGAAAAACCAAGAATCAGGATGGTTGCGTCGACAACGCGTCGATGCCGAGGATGGATCACGTCAGTCGACGCGATGTGCGGTGTTGCGCTGGCTGTGTGCGCATCGATCAACGCTGGGTCGACGCCATGTCGACGGGAAGCTGCTGAAGCGTGGATAGAAGGTCCGTCAGTCGACGCAATGTCGACGCTCATTTCTGAAGCGTCGATAGAAGGTCCGTCAGTCGACGCAATGTCGACGCTCATGCTCTGAAGCGTCGATTGGAAGGGCGTCAGTCGACGTCCATACAGGACGACGTGGGCGGGTGATGCGCGTCGACGCCGAAGGCTGGTTCGCGTCAGTCGACGCTCCGTCGACGCCGACTCGGCCGAGCTATTTTTGGAAGAAAACTTAAGCGGAAAGAAAAAGGAGTCCTATATAAACCCGACCTAATCCCGTCCAAAACACAACTTTTGACACACATACCATATCCTAGGGTTCTAAGGAGTTCTAAGAGAGGTCCCAAGTCATTTCAATTCATCCATACGCAAGAGAACTTGAAGATTGAAGATCAAAACACAAGATTCAAGTTCTACACATCATCTCTCCTATTTTATCAAGGATTATGTTTGTTTATCTGAACCTTTTATTTTATTTTCTTAACTCCATGAGTGAGTAAACTTATTATCTAGTTTTAGGGATGTTGAAACCCTCGTGAAGCTATGTTTGATTGATTTATGCAATATTATCTTTCGTTCTCATATGCGATTGTTTGTGGTGTTCTAATTTCAACTTATGATTGTTTAATTCTTAATTTGGCTTGATCACCTAGATTAGGGATTGGTTATCTATTGTTAGAAATAGGATTGCTTCCCGTGTAATTATCGTAATTACTATTTCTCCGAAGCAACTAATGATTGCAAATCATTAGGGACAACACAACATAGGTTGAATGAACCGAGCTTATGCGTTTTGTTGCCTAGATTAATCTATTTGCCTAATTATTAATGCTGTTGTTGGGTTGAACCTAGAGAGCTTATTCTAGGTTGTTCAATAATTAGATTCAATTAAAGAGCTTATTTTAATTGAGTAAACGGTAAGGGCAAATTCGAGTAGCAGAGCTTATTGCTACTTAGGGTTTTTAGTCGCATATGATGAATGGATTATGATATTGTGATTGGTTAAACGAGTGAATCGAGGGTGGAAACTGAACTAGAAATAGACCTTTATTATTATTGAATTCTTCGTTAATTATTTTCTTGCTAGTTTAATTGCTTGTTTATTTTATTAGTTAATTTAATTCATAATTCCTACCCCCAATTATTTATTTAAATAAAATACGAATCATCACAATCTAACCACACTCCTCGTGGGTTCGACCCTTACTTATCGCTACTACTAGTTAGTGGAGAAAAGCTGAGGAAAATAAATATTGAATTAGACGCTTTACAACGAGGCGGTCATATGCCCCCCAAGAAGCATGTTTCATGATTTCATATTAGTTTCATGATTGTTGCATGATTAACGTTTCTAGATTATTTTCACTTTATTGCATACTTGTTTCCTATACCCCTAATAATTGGGAAAGTGAACCATATTAAAACATGTGTCGTGTTTCTATATTATTTTCACTTTTCTTACTTGTGTCTATACCTAAGTAATGGAAAAGTGAACCCTATTAAAAACATGTGTTGTGTTTTTACATTATTTCCACTTTTCTTACTTGTGTCTATACCCTAAGTAATGGAAAAGTGAACCCTATTAAAACATGTGTTGTATTTCTCCCTTGTTTAAACTCTTTTTTCTTATTTGTTTCTATAACCTAAATAATGGGAAAGTGAACCCTATTAAGGTAATATTATCCTTCTAATAACTTAATCAATGAAAAGTGAAGCATAATACACCAATGTTATTTTTATATACCTTAAATATTTGTGAAAGTGAACCCTTGGGGTTGAAAACCGAAACCAAGCTGCTCGATACTCAAGAACAATCGATAACATCTTGATCCAGATGGATTCGTTATGTTAGCAAACCAAGATTGAACACAAATTTTACTTTGGGAAAATATAGAGCTCGGCTCGATTTCAAGTCGTTTGGTCTAATGAAAATAAAATATATGTAAAAATACCAAAAACTTGATCTTGATTCGTGTTTGATTCAGAAAAACCTTTTTTAAGCTTGACTCGATTAATATCAAACACAATTCTTAACAAAAGCTCGAGCACTGCTACGTCCAGATCAGTTTGACTCATTTGTTTCACTATTGTTTCATATTTGTTTATACTTGCTTCATGATAGTTACATCATTGTTTTCATATGTTGTCCCAAAAATACATGCTTGGTTGTGTGTCCCAAAAAGATATGCTTCTTACTACATTTAATTTTTAATACATATATTTATTTAATTATATAAAAATCACACTACTCCACCTAACAAGTTTAACTTTTACAGAAACTAAGTGGACAATGATTAATTAACCACAAGAGCATATATTGAAAAGGCAAGACTTTAAATATAGTTACCAATATTTTAATGTGCGAAACGACTATAACCCTATCTTTTTTAATCCGAGAGTCCTCGGTTCATACTAGTTTATATTAAAACTAAATATTTAAAAACTGAACCCTAATACTTTATATTTCTTATTTCTTTATGGGTTTTTTAAATTAATAATTAGTTACCCAAAGATCAATTCTAACCATAATTACATTGTTTCAAGATTGTTTCTTTTGTGTTTCAAAATTGTTCTTTGACATAATTAAATTGTATCAAAATTATCTCATTTTTGTTTCAAAGTTGTGTGTGTGTGTGTGTGTGTGTTTTGCAACAATATCAAATTAGCACCTAAAAACACAAAAGGAACGATACAACAAGAAAATAAACTTACCATTGACAACAAAAAAAGGACATTGTTTGATGCATTTACTGCATAATATACAAAATAAAGCTAGATAATAGAACACATAAAGTACTACTCTTTCCAGATTATTTTTAACAAGTTCCATACTTGTTTCATAACTAATTCGTCCCACCAAAAACAATACATTCTATGAAATTACTCAGATTTGGCTAACATCAATACCCTATCATCTTTCTCAAGTGCACCCTCGATTCATCCACTCCATTTTGCTACTTCGTCCTAGCATGATTATATAGAAGGTGGCTATAACGCAAGTGTTGATTCTTCACGTTGAATCCTTCCACAGGCATTTTACTTTTAGAAACAAAGTATTCTGCATATGATAAGATGAACAGTTCGCAATCGTTACAGAAAAAAGAAAAGCATACAGTTTACTAAATTTTCTAAAACTAAGAAATGATGAAAAATTGAGGAAATTACTCTGAAATTAGACAGGAATATCTATGACAAACTTGAATTCAATGAGAGCATTAATATCCCCAACGTAAGCACCCTCCCCCAACACAATGTTCGTTTGGGCTTCAAAAAATGCTAGCATGGAAAGGAAATGAGGCAAGAAAACATTGTACACCTTGGTAGAACTCTTAGCAATCAAGACCCCAATCAGCACTATCGAAGGAATTATACAAGTAGATCACCCACTCTTTCACACTCAATTGTCCCAAAACAAAATGTTTATGATTATTACAATGAATAGAAAACAAGATATGATCAACCTCCAGCCATGGTCGTCCACAAGAAATGTCGTATCCCGTAATGTAGTCAACCAAAGTACTACTTACATTGATCATGGAAACATTAAGGTTTTTCCTTTGCGCTTGTTCACATTTGTGTACTTCTCATAAATAGCATGCAAACAAGTGTGAAAAGGCATGTCTGTGGTTGGAAACTTTACAGAACAATGGTCCTACTTCCCTTTCTTCCTTAAGTAATAAAACAACACATCTACATGCTTCAAAAAGAAAGAAAAATAGAAAACACAATACTAAGAAACAAACAAAAAGAAAACAAGAAACTAACAATAAACAAAAGAAAATTTCTATAAAAAAATTACGAAAGCATTCAAATACTAATCGACATTGTAAAGGCTGTAAAACCAAGATTTAACTTCTACTTCACATATAATAAGAAGAAAGAAATACATAGTGTTTCATTATTAAATGTTTCTAAAACAGTTTCCACAAAAAATCACAAGTATTTTTTACTTGTTCAACACAATAAAAAAGAAATTATTACCCTTCAGTAATAAAACCTTGTGCAAGAAACTCAACCAACCCATCTGATGTCACATCTGGAATCTCACCCAATTCTCCATCCAACACACAACTTCCTATCACCATGGTAATTTGGGGTTTATCCAAAGCACCAGATGCTTTCCCACTATTATCGCTTGATAAACCAAAATCAGTAGTGAAAGGACTACGCACATATGGTCCCAAGTTTTCCAACTCCCTTTACAAGGGAGGACTCATCACCCAAACTTATGACAGGAACCTTTCATAAAATAAAAGACAAAACAAAAAATATAGCAAGTTACAAATCACACAATAATTGTCGTGTATAGGTGAGAAACATAACAGAAACAATTTAGAAACAAACCTCAGCAGAATGAGCTTTTAATTCATCCGTTGCAGTACATTCAATCTCATCAAATTGAGATCTAGACATATTATCAACAAACTCACCATCAGACTTCACGGTTGAAGGGACAGAAACCATCAGAATCGGATCAACAACATTCAACATTGTTGGAAGGTCCCGAAAAACTCAACCCCAAATCAAAAGAAGGATGAGAAGAACAACTAAATTAACATGGCCACCACTTTTCTGTGCCACAACTCTACCAGCAAGAACATCTTTTTATGTCATCTCCCCTAAATTAAATATCATCGCCAACACCTTCGACAGCCTCCACAACATTCTCAGTAGTAGCTAGAACAACAGAAATATATTTATCAACGAGAACCTCTTCCCCATCCACAACTCAGCCTGCCTGGTCATCTACAGCCTCATCATCCGTATCTAAATTCATATAGCCACTACTAAGGTCTTTTAAAACACTATCAATAGCCAAATCAACATCATTATAGGCATCTGTATAAACATATTTGCATAAAGAAACATCCTCATCACCCTCCATGGATACATTGCTAGGATCAACAGCCCCATCGATACCCTCCATATCTTCACTTTCATAGGCCCATTCATTGTCATTCTTCTCATGATCTAACTTTGAAGAAGTTCCATCTGATGCATTCTTCATGCCCTCCTTCTTACTTTCCTCGACATCTCCACCGTCCTCAAATGAGAAAACAAAATCAATAATTAGAAACAAAAACAAATAAATAATATTAAGACATGAGCTATATATATACCTCAAATTTATTCTTGATAAAAACAAGCTTAGTAAAAATCCCCTCAAACTGTTGTTTTAGATAAACGTGAATGTTTTTCTGAAAATCATCAAAATCTTAGAATAGCTTCTCCTGCTTTGAGACCACAAGACTGAGATATTTATCAAAGGCCTTAGATGGGGTACTAGTAGAAATAGACTTCGTCTTATGTTGCGGACAATTAAGAAGCTTACTACTTTTCTCAACATCAAAGAATCTTGCAAGGTCATACCTCGCTCCCTCATCATCGGTAGGAATTATATTCTTCGATCTCAACAACAAAGTAAACACACACATACAAATATCAGAAAGTTTGAGACATAATGGGAATAATTAAAATGTTAAAAGTAACTAAGAAACAATTATTAAACATTGATGAAACAAGAATGAAACAAACATAAAGTTATTATAAATAACTGAGACGGTTAATTTTGAGCATAAATCTTTTTTCAAAAACCCTAGAAATTGATTAAATCATAGAAAACTTGTGAAAGCCTCGATTTAAATGGATGAATTGGAAACCCTCGCAAATCTCTCGATTTAAAGGGATGAATTGGAAATCTCTCTCTCTCTCGATTTTTTCATTTTGTTTGAACTCCCAACAAGAAACTGTGTCAGAGAGGAAAGCGTAAAGAGTTGGAGAAAAATGATTTGGGTAGGAGAAGTGAAATGGCAGCGTGTAGAGAAGGATTGAGGAGTAAAAATGGCATTCAACAAACATATGTGTACTTTTTATAATTTCCAGATATATTAAATAGTTCCGACAGTCATCTTAGTGCAAATTATTACGTACGTATGTTGTTACATACTCTCAGTGGTATCAAAATTGATGAACATTTAGCACAATAGTGATGAACATTTAGTTATAAACTGATGAGCAAATGTATAAAAAAAATTAGTATAAAAAGTAATGCATATCTAAAAAAATGAATGTATGACCACATTTTATGGCCTTTTTCGATATTTTTAAAACAATTAGCGTTAAACTAATCAAAAAGTGGTGAATATTTATTAGAAAAGTATTTTTTTTTAAAAGCTACTCAAGCTCAAATCGTGTTTGGGTCAATTGAAATTTGTTCAAACTCGATTCCAATGATACTGGAAGAGTTTCGGGATACTCGGAATAGAGGACATCTCGAATCATATTTGTGTCGATTAAAATTCGTTCAAACTCGATTCTAATGATAATGAAAGAGCTTCATATAAAATTTGTTCAAACTCGATTCCAATGATAATGAAAGAGCTTCATATTACTTGGAATAGAGGGTATAACCTGATAAGGTTGGAGGTTTGAATCCATCACCTTTCGTATAAATTGAGCGCGATTAAACTTGGATCAACTGATAATCATAAAATCCATATACGATTTCTAAAGCCCGATAAAAATTGCACACAGCTACCTTGGATCAACTGATAGATAATCACCCATACATGATTTCTCAAGCTTGATAAAAATTGCACACAACTACCTTGGATCAACTGATAATCAATAAGATCCATATACGATCTCTCGACAAAAAATGCACATAGCCAACCTTGTTTCTCGAATCATCGTTAAACTATTTAACTCGGACATGAAGTCCTTAGAAAACCATCAACAGTGCAAATTATTGTTTAAAATGTATGTCCCATCTTACAACAGTTCTCGTGTTTCTCGAATAATAGCTAAACTATTTAACATGGACATGCTTCATGTTAGAAAAGTAAGTCGAGTCTTGCAACGGTATTTGTGTTTTCTCTAATCATCGTTAAACTATTTGACATGGAAACGAGGTGCCAAAAAAAAAAAAAAACCACTCCCAGCATCTGGCTTCAGTACTTCCACATATTTGTGCTTGCAAAAAACTCATCCGCATTTATGATCACATCAAAGTGCATCTCATTGTCAATCAAATTAAACTAATGTTATCCAACACTTACAAAATATGTCTCTCTGCATAACGACGCTCAAACTCATGTATATCATACATCAAAACCAACCGAACTTTCTTCCCAATCAGATAGACGAAAATAACATTAAGCTTCACTAAATAAAGAAAACAAAACTTTCTTACAACATCTGTAGTGCAGCGTAAGCACTCAGCAGTATCTCTCAAAAGTGGCCATTGGCAGCTTATATCCAAGATTTCATCAGCTATCCTCAGCTTTACAACGATAAGCTTACTGATAAAAGCTGAAATAACTGGATGAGGCTCGATAAAACCAATTTGCAACTCCAAGCAAACAAGTCAATTCTATAATTGTTTGTAGAAGAGAACATAAGCCTGGTCCTGTAAAACTTTATTTGTGCTGATAGCAGTAACAGATGCATCATCGAACCGCAACCACTGGCCACTTGGGCAACGGACGTTAGCAGTGTAGTGCCCTTTAGATGCTTCCCTTCCATGATGTGTAACTGTGGAAACAAGTTCATACCTTCGGCCCTACACATAGATGGGAAAAATATATATTAAACATTCCCGTTCATGAATTTCCATTTCTCGCAATTGCTTGACTACATTCACCGCGATAAACAGATTGTCATTAAACACAAAACCTGGATGAATGATCACTAAAACAAACTCATGATTTGGAGGCCTGTAGTAGAATTTTCGGGAACAGAAACACATGTATGATCTAAGCAAGATAACAAGTGATTTGCATGGAAAAATATTCACAAGATTTGAACATGGTAATGGGCCGATTTTACCGAATTCAGAAAAAATAATAATATTTTTAATGAGTTAATTTTCATTTATTACTTTGGGAATAAAAGAGTTAAGAACGTTTTCAAATTTTGCTTTATTTTGTTTAATAATTATACTAATTAGTAATTACACTAATGTAAACGAAATTACTAATTTATTTCAACAACTACTAACGCGTGACTAATTAAAGCTAGTGAAATATGAATGAATTATAAATCAGTTACTCCGAATTGAAGATTCTCCCTACCGATTATGATCCGTATATCAACCATATCAAAAACGGAAGGGCTGAATTGGCTACCGTTATACAGAAAAAATGATTTTGCATTTCCAAATTGAAATTGTAATTAGTTGGTAATTCAGAATTTTCCGAATATGCACATGCCTACTCTCGTGGGATACAAACTCCATTTATCAAGATTTTGTCTCAAAAAAAAACTCATTTCAATTGAACAATCACAATTACCGTTCACATTCAAGAAGCAAATGTAAAGACTCCAGAGATACATTACCTCCACAGTAGAGAAAACAAGCAGATCTCGGCTCAACACCAGTTCAAGAGGGAAGTGCACAGCCTTGTGCAACTTAGTGCTTCCATGTGTGCCATAGCCAAAACGCTTCAGATGTAAGATCATTATCTTAGGAAGTGCTTGTATGTTAACAGATTTCCTGGCAGCCACGACACCCACCTGAAATTCAACCCGACCATTAGCATCTGCCTATAATAACAACTGCTAAGCGCTTACTATTTGACCAGAGCACATTCATGCTATATATGTACGACAAAAGAGCCAGCACTTCTATTACTTGAAACTACCCAAGAAAAGCTCGACAGCTGATAATTGACGAACCTCAATACCACATCCTGATGCTGGAAATTATTTCTATGGTTAATTACCAAGAGTTACCCAAAAAAAGAAAAAAGTTAAAGTTTCAAAATTACAAAAAGTAATCGCCTGTCAAGGGCAAAGGTTGCAGGAGGGTGGTAGGATGGAATTGTCGATGGATTTCCGGCAAGGGGAAGGGCTCTTCGAGAATGACAATGAACAGGGTCTATTATTTTCTCTTTTTTCTTTTTTTTTTTTTCGTGTGTGTTCTTCTTGATGGGTTATCACATAATCTCATATACTATCTAAATCTTTTTCTATTTTATCATCAAAAATACAATTAAATTTGTAATGTTCTTTTATAGACAATTAAACTAAAGGAAATGATTACATATTTACATATATATTATATTTCTTTAAAAATATGAAATTTTATTAATTTTAAACTTAATTAATTTATGATATACAAATCTTTAGGGCTTGAAGTTAGCTCAATTACTAATACCTCCGTTCTTTTTTAAATGTCGTTTTAGAATTTTTGTTAGAATTTACGGAACACATACTAATACACCCATAATTAATTTATATTATTCCTAATTAGTCTATCTTCCCACTATCCTCATAATAATCTTATTACCATAAATTTTACTGATTTCTTTAATTAAACAGGGATAAAGTTGGCTTAAAGTGGTAAAAGATTTTAAAACGACAATTAATTTGAAACAAAATTTAGTTTCTAAACCCAACATTTAAAAGAGAACAGAGGGAGTAGAATTTAAACGTCATGAAAAATGAACTTGAATATTTTGACAACAAACAAAAAGTATCACTTACAGATCATAGATGCTAATCAAGAAAAAAAAAACATGAGATAGGTAATTGGCCTAAAATATTCATCAATACACAACGTAATAATAAATAAAATAATTAAACACCGAATTATTTATTAAAACATTCCAATAAAAAAATCATTACAGAGAAAGTTACTAATAGATCCTTGTACTTTTTTATATATTTCAAACAGCTGTAAAGCACATTTGTATATTTGGGTTTTCAAGTCGATTTTTGATGATTTCAGTAAATTCTGTCAGGTCAGCTAACGACCGGGGTAAAACGTACAACAATGTAACATCAAGCCTCGAGAGTAGCAATTCATAAATAACAATATGACATGAAATTATTCAAGCTTACCTTTCCTGCTGTTGATGGTCGGTATTCATCAAGTGTTTCAGGTGCAGAAAAGAAACGGAGAGCGTCTTCAATAGTTCGAATAACTTCATGAGAAATATCAAGATGGAGCAAAAAAAATGGCTGAACAGTGGCAGAGTCTATGTTGCCTGTCCAGAACAAGTATCTTAATAATCTCAATAAGAATCATCGATAGTAAAATCTAAAAATTGCAGTTCGTCAAAGAATATCAGATCTGAGAGGAACTGTTGATGCTAAAAAAATGTATCAGACTCTGAACACAGAAATTCAGATATCCACTGAACTACTTTACACCACCACCACCTCACCAGCCCAGGAAAAAGAAATCCAAGAGGTAATAATTGCTATTGTAAGAAATAGTACGCTGCTAGAGCAAGTAGCAAAACCATACTAAGGCTTTGCTATAATTAAACAGATATGAACATCAAAAGAAACCACTGATAGGATGAAAAACATCAGGCAAAATAGCCAAAAGTGCAATATTCAAATCTAGTCTAAGACCAGTGGTACTAATTCACACGCTAAGAAAACTATTTCTGAGCTAAACTTAAAATAGCTCTCTTAAATTATTGCAACATCACAATCCCGAACCAGATAACTGTGTTTTGTTTGCTCAGCAATTTGGAGGCAATGGGACACTTGAAAATTTAGGTCAAAGAGTTTTAGCTGTCTATAGTGTGCCTAAACGGCATCAAGAGAGTAAAATCACGTTTTGAGTTTCAGGCGATTCATAGAGGTTGTCGAACCGCAAATAAAAAAAAACTCGGCTCAGGAAGTAATATAAATAACAAAGATGAATGACACACTTACATTGATACTAATAATTAAAAAAAAAACGCAGAAAAACTTAGAAATCATGCCCATCCATGCATACACATGTAATAACAAAACCAGCACTCAAAAAAAAATCTTCATGCTTTAGGTACTCACATGCACACAAAACAAATAACCCATAAAATAATTGACGATTTACAATTTTGTAGTGCTGCATTCATGATTCAGTTTTTTCATATGTTACTGAGCAAACACCATAAGTATAAAAGGAGAACCAGACAACTAACCTCTTGACTTCACAACACTTCGCAATTGTCCGCCAAAAATAGAACTCAGTTCCGAAGGAGCAAAACTCTGTGTTCTTGTCACAGCAGATTTATTCTTTGGGCCAACTGTCACCCACTCATCATCTTCTGATGTAGAAACCAGAGATGACTTTCTCCCATCCAAATAAGAGTTCCCATCAAGCTTTAGCAACTCGTCATGCATTTGATCCATGACGAAACTTAAAAACTCTTGTGCATCCTCTTGTCTGTGAAGAGTAGTAAATATGATTGTTTCACTTAAAAAAAAAAATTGAAGTGCAATGATAACAGTACACAAAAAAGTCTTAACTATAACTTCCTAAAGGCATACAATTGATCTCTCTAACCCTAAGAGACATTAATGCAACTCCACCTACATGAACATATAATGAGCTGCAGTGTGAGCTATACATGCCAAATTCTTGAAAAACATATCATCAAGAGTTGGAAAACAGACAAAACCTCATCAAAAATATATATATATCAAATATATATAACCATCCCTGGTATATATGTACTGCTATTTTCAGTTATGTACGATTCTAATCAAAAATCAAGCAGTTTTGTAAAAAATAGCATAGCAGCATACATGGCTGAAAATAGCAATGCATGTTATATAATATGTGTGTATGTGTGCGAGTGTGTGTAAGGAGGATGAGTTGAAAGAACAGACCTAGGCCTTCTTAAAATACTATTGGACACATCAGGAGTAAATTTTCTCAACACCCCTTCAAACATGGTAGGACTGAAAGGCATGCCAGTTTCAAGTTCAAAGACATCTTTCTTCTTAAGATTGGATCCACCAACAGCGTCAAATTCACCAATGAACTCAACAAACGTGAATAATGTAGGATAGCGAACCTAAAAACAGAAATCAGACATTCTTAATGATTTAAGAGCAGACAAAATTAACCGGCTACTGTTATAAATACGAAAAAGACAAAAAGAATGGTGTATAACAGCAGACCTTTGCAATGTTACGGTTTCTTACTCGCTGTAACAGCTGAACAAATGGAGAACAGGCCAAAAGGGCCTGTAATGTAGCATTGAGGAAACACAAATTCCCCGAGTTGGTCAGGCCCCGTGGTAATATATCACGAGAATCTAAAACAGGAACATTTGTCTTCCCATAAGAATCGTTATGATGTGCTTCAACTGTAGAATCACTTTTGCTACCATTCGACTTTATGCCCTCATCATCAACCCGCAATTCTAAAATAGACTTCCCATCTGTCTCGCTATTACCATCTGATGATACATGTAACGCACGAAGTTTACTTCCTTCGACTATCTCTTGGTTTCCGGGATGACAATGATTGGAATCGTAAACTTTTCCATTTTCTGCCGGACTAGGAACGGGTTTGGTAGCTGATTTGTCAACAAAGTCATTGTCCTGCTGGATATTAGGAGAACCAACCAGTGGGTCAGATATTTTACTAAAACTACCAAACATCAACTCTGGCGTGTGATTTGGGGTGTTGACTGGCGATTGTTTCTTTTCATCGGGTTTTTGGGCACTCGCAGGTGTTTGCTTGAGCCAGGAATGGGTTTCATCCTCGGTAAAAGACCCAAAAAGAAACACCTTCAGAGAAGAAAAGTAACTCTTTGTATGTTATTAGATTATCAGTGACACATACAGCCAAAGAATTAAAAAAAAAGGTAGTCCTTAGACCCTCCGTATGAAAGAAGGAATAAATTAGCCAAAAAAATAAAATAAAAAAGAAAAATAATGTGAACATGGAGTCAAGACTATGTTCTATATGGCACACAAACAGACTTACATGCTTGAAAAAAGGTTAAAATGCGAAGGTGGCAACAAGCCAGCCAGACAACAATCATGCATTTATTTACATATTTCTAATTGTCCTAAATAATCCACATCTGGGTTAGAAAAAGAACTCTTTAGATTAATTATCAGAACCTGACGCCTCCATAACCAAATCAAGCATATCAATCACTTCATACCAAAACTTCAAAGTATACATAAAGTCAAAATACTAAATTTTTAATCCAAAATCACAAAAGCAAGCAAGCTAAAGAACCAAAACAGATAATAAAAAAAAAAAAGCCACATATCCCACACAATACGCTGCAGAAAAACTTCGAAACCAACCAAAACAACAAGCCAATCAAAATTATACCACGCAGCCAAAAACCAGTAAAGCGCATTAACTCTACAAAAATCCAATTAATTTAAATAAATGACAATAACGGAATATTATACGGACCTTGGAAGGGTCACTCATGTTAATTCAAGCAGTTGTGGAAAACTTAGGATAAAAACTTGTGGGATATGAAACAAAGAAAAAAGGGTATGGGATATTTGTCGGAAACAATTAAGGCCTGATGAGGAAACTTATGTTCTGAGTAGAGGGAGGTGAAATAGAAGATTGAAGAAGACATGTGATAGAAACAGAGCATTTAAGAGGAGCTTGCTCGCGAAGAAGAAGCATCGACCAATTATACAAAGCAACTCGGAATTTGGTTAGACAGGGATTTGATTTTTGTTTTCCTTTTCTTTTGCTTTTCTTATCTAGTTTAGGTTTAGGTTTTTCACAGCGGATGGGTGGGTGGGTGGCTGGCTGGCTGGCTGTATACTTTGTATTGTGATTTTGTGTGCGTGTAGAATTAGGGCGACCATAAATTATACCAAACTATAAAAGATGCGTCGCTCCCTATTGTAGATATAGTAAATTTTTATTAAAATTGTGATAAAATAATATTGGATAAAAATCATCTCGCTAATTTGGTGCGATTTTTATTTTAAAAGAAATTGTACTGTTGAAATTCGACACTTATATAACTTTAGGCAAATACCGATCTCATAGTATGAGACCACTTTTTACCCGATTAATATGGGTCGCCTATTATCCTGCCCCACCCACCCAACCATTAATATAATAAAAATAGAAAAATAACGCATAGATAATGTATCTGCTCTCTCTCTCTCTCACGGGCATCGTCGCTGTCGCCCGCTGCTTTTGGATCCGCCGCTTCGGCGGCTGGGCATCAACGAAAATCTCTCCGCCGGTGTCGGCCAACAAGGGCCTCAAGCAGAAGGTCCTGAAATCGCTGCCAAAACAGACGGTCGGAGAGGACGAGATGGAAGAGAAGCTCTCCGGCTGCGCCATCTGATTGGCGGAGTTTGCCTCCGGAGTTCGATTGTTGCTACAAAATACTCGAATTTGAGCATCGACGTTGTTTCTGTAATTCGTTTTCGAATTTTTCAAAGTAAGGTCCCAAAATTCAAGTTTCTATCATATTTTAATTTTCAATTCTTTTTTATTTTTTATTTTTGTTTCTAGTTTCTAATTTGTTTATTGAGTACAAATTCTTGTATTATGATTTTTCTTCAGCGATTAATCGTGATTCTATGGAGACGAACGATGGGAACCAATCATTGCAAAATTACCTCAATGCATAGGCGCCCACAAGGTGTTTGATAAAATGCCTGAATGAAATTTCCTTCAATCTTGATTTGCGGAGATGCTTGCAATCGTCGCCTACAAGGTGTTTGATAAAACAACTAGTATTATACCCGTGCGTTGCACGATAATTTTTAATTTTATTTTATCTAAAATAAGAATAATTATTTTAAATGTATTAAAATATTTAAATAAGTAATTGTATATATGTATACTTAAGTTATGTATATATGTGTTTGTGTGTGTGTATTTCGATAAGAACCATCACTAGTTCTCACACCAGAGATGGTTTTACCATAACTGCTCCCTATATATAAATCATCTAAATATTAATTAAAGATTGAATAGTATTCAAAATGATATAACCTTCTTAAAAGGATTTTTATTATACAAAATGTACTTTACAAATTATGAAAAATTTCCTTATACACAACATTTATAGTTTTGTTACTATGTTTATTCTCATTATCGTCGATCAATATTTTTAAACCCTTGCGATTGTTCACCCTTGATATAGCAACGTATAACTGACCATGATTGAAAACTGACTTTTTCAGGAAAAGTCCAACATGAGAGAGAGAGAGAGAGAGAGAGAGAGAGAGATTGTACTTGAATTTTGTTGATCATCATAGCATATGACACAATTAGAGGAATTTTTCATCATTGGTACTTAAAAGGCAACCTCGGATTGGATGGTGTGACAGTCATGCAAAATCTATATAAACCCTTATTATTTCGGATTTTAAGGAGAACACACGACCTCTTAGGGTACTTTAGCTGATAATAACAATAATTCCCACATCTCATAACGAGATTTGAAAACGGAGATCAAGGATCGAAGAACAACGCGTCCAAAACATCGAATTCGAGTTCGGGATTCATTCTTCGCCCAAGATCAACGTTCAACCTCTGGAATAGCTGGAGCTTTTTACTGCTTTCATTAGTTCCAATAAGTTCTCTAAACTCTTAGTTAATTTAGTAGTTAATTTCTAGTTTAATCGTTAGTTTAATTCTTAGTTAATGCTAGAACTAGTTTAATTAGTTTAATCGTTTATGCTTGTTATTGGATATTGGTTAATTTAGTTAATTTATGCGATTGGTTTATGCTTAGTTATTCGTTAATCTTAGATTCTTATGATTCATTGCTTAGTGGTAATTTCTTATGCTCATGCTTTTATATTTGTTAATTAGACTTTGTTTTTGGTTGCGAATTATTGAAAGTTCAATTTGTGCTCGTAGTTGATAATTTAGTTAGAATAATTAGTTTAAATAGCTTTAGTTTAATTATTGCTTTAGTTATAATGATCTATTCAATCCTTTTGAAAACCCAAATGTATATGTATGTTATTCATAATTGAGAAAAACATCCGAAAGACCGAATAGTTGTTTCCTCGAGAGATACGACTCGAGTCAAACTCATCACCCTACAGTTACCTCGTACAATTGCGAGCAAACTGACGTGCTTTGAAATTAATTTATTAAAAACGGGGTGCACAAAAGTTTGAGTCAGATAGCCAATAAAAATAATATCAAATTATATTATATTGGGCATTTTTGTATAATTTAATTAAATAAAGTGATCAAATTATTTATGAGAAAAAGTTACAAATTTGATTTGATATTGTTCGACTCGAAATGAAAAAAATAACAAAAAAACGTAAAAGAAAGCTAAAAATAACATATAAGTGATTATATATATATATATATATATATAATATTAATTCTTATTATTTTTAATGTTAATTATAGTATCTATCCTAATTATATTAAGAATATTTTTACATAATTAAAAGAAATCCTAAGTGGCTTTTTAATTAAGAAAAGGAACCAAATCATAATTAATTAAATAAGGTATATGTCATAATTATGTTAAGAAAATTCTTACATAACTAAAAAAGAAAACTAATCCTAGGT
>BMAC01000431.1:373534-391833 GCA_014905375.1 Phtheirospermum japonicum | reverse complement strand
CGATATCACGAGCGGCATATGGGTTTTCGTTGACGGCGGGTGCTCGTGGAAAATCTTGAGGTATCGGGTTTTGGAATTGAGGCATGGGCCCGGCCGGATGCGGGAATCGTGGCTCGTGCCCGTGGGGGGCGTAGTGTGGACCTTGATTGAGGTCATCCTTTCGCCACCCCCGACGGGGGTCCTACCAATAGTATCAAGGAAGTGTCGAGGCCGTACATGGGCGACTTCTCCTCTTGTATTCAATTGAGCCCCGAGGCTCTTGAATACGATTTGTGGCCTATAGACCTAAACTGACTACCCACGTTCCACGGCTTACCGCAAGAAGACGCTATGTAATTCCTACGAATCTTTTCCTATACGGTGTCGAGCTTTCCGCGCCAAGGAATTCATATTGACCAAATCAAGATGAGGTGTTTCCCGTACACGATGAAGGAAAAGGCCGTTGATTGACTCATGACATTGCCGTCCGACTCCCTTACCAATTGGGATATGGTCACCGAACAATTCATGGAGGAATACTATTCTCAAGAGAAGACGGCCGATTTTCGAGCTAAGATTGCCTCGTTCCGACAAGCGAGCGATGAAACTTTCTACGAGGCATGGGAGCGATTAAAAGGATACCTTACTAAATGCCCACACCATCGGTTTACCGGCGACTTCTTGAATCAGTTCTTCTATAACGGGTTGGCATTCGCATCAAAACGCATGGTGAACAATGCCGCCGGCGAGAACTTGGCCGGCCGCTCGACGAGAGAACTATACGACATCTTTGTTAACATGGCCGCCGACGATCATCACATGAGTATTTTGGAACGAAAGGAGCACGTGAAAGAGGTCTCGACAAAAGAGGGGCGCGAGTGGGCCCGTAAGATCGCCGAGCTAGAAAATCAAATAGCCTCTCTCACCAAGCAACATCCGAGCTCGATAGAGACGTGCACTACGTGCGGAATGCCGAGGCATGGAGCTAGTGCGTCCCCGATTAACTACGGGCAAACAAACGAGTTCAATGAGCAAGCAAACGCGATCCAGGGATACCAAGCAAATCTGGGAGGTTTTCCAAGCAAAAACGATCCTTACACCCCAAAATATAATCCCGGTTGGAGGAACCACCCTAACTTTAGGTGGAAGGAACCAACAAATACTCAAACTCCACCCGGACCCCCGATGGCACAACAAGCTCAACAAACGCGCCCCCAAGTCCCATATGCCTCTCGACCACCTTTTCCGCCTCATCAAGCACCGGTCCCGGCGCCCCAAGACAATCCGACACCGCGACAATTGAACATCGAATCCGTCTTAACCGAGCTAAGCAAATGACTCTTGAGTTTGGAGACGCAAATGGGGCAAATAGCTACGGATGTCAACAAACTAAAATGGGCACGGGACAAGGACAAGCTACCAAGTCAACCAGCCCAAGCTCAAGCCGTGACCATTCTCCGAAGTGGCAAGGTGATAGACAACAAGGTCACCCTACCCGATGACGGACCTTCAACAAGTGTTCAAGAAGATCGTGTTCTTCCAGATTTGAACGAGCCCGTAGCCGCTCCTAGCTCTCCCACATCACTCTCTAGTGGTGAGGCGAAGGGGTCCCAGGCTGACGGGGGGTTACATAAGTTTGCCGCACCATACCGACCTCCGATTCCATATCCGAGCCGTATCCGACCGACAAAGCAAGACGACCAATTCGTCGAGCTATATAAGATGCTATCAAAGGTTAACATTAACCTCCCTTTGCTCGACATAATCCGAAATATTCCCACTTACACGAAGTTCTTCAAGGAGCTCACATCCAAGAAATGCCGATTCGAGGAGAATGATAAGATATGCATATCGAACGCAGCGAGCATTGCCTTTAGCAACTCTCTCCCACATAAAGAGGGTGATCCGGGAAGTTTTTGTATCAAAATCACCCTCGGAAACGGAAAGGAGACACGAGGGATGCTGGACCTCGGCACGGGAATAAACTTGATGCCGTATTCTATCTTTAAACAGTTGGAGTTGGGCGACCTCAAGGAGATGAGAATGTGTTTGCAACTGGCCGACCGATCAGTCCAATACCCGAAGGGCATGGTCGAAGATGTTTTGGTACAAGTAGGAAGCCTCATTGTGCCTGTGGATTTTGTTATACTAGACGTCGGGGAGGTGAGCAACGAAGGCCGAGAACACACGATCTTACTTGGTCGGCCCTTCATGGCCACGACAAACACTTTGATCGATGTGAAAAATGGGAAGTTATCTTTCTCGGTTTTAGGAGATATAATGAACTTCTCGATCCACGACTTGGGAGCCGTTCCGCCTTCCTCCTTCCATGCCGATTGTTCTATGATCGACCCGATATACGAACTAGTTGAGGAAGTCGCTCGGGAGGTTGTGAACGAGAATGTTGAGGGCGACGAGTGGCTAGCGCTTTGATCGGAGGGGGTGGTAGAAATATTCGAGATATCAAGCATCGAACCGGCCCTTATGCCAAAACCGGAGCTCAAGACCCTCCTGAGCCATCTCAAGTACGTTTACTTGGAAAGTGGAGAAATAAAACCCGTGATCATCTACGCCGAGCTTCCCCCGAGAGACGAGGCACGTTTGGTGGAAGTTTTGAAAAAGAACAAGAAGGCGATAGGGTGGAGCCTTGGTGACATCAAGGGGATAAGCCCCTCTACTTGTATGCATCGGATCATCCTTCAAGACGGAGTGAAACCATCAAGGGAGTGCCAACGACGATTGAACCCGAACTTAATGGAGATTGTGAAGGGTGAGATATTGAAACTTGTAGCCGAAGGTTTGATATTCCCGATCGGGGATATTGAATGGGTGAGCCCAGTCCACATGGTGCCGAAGAAGAGCGGAATAACCGTGATTGAGAATGAACGGGGCGAGCGTGTGACGACCCGTGCGACCACCGGTTGGAGAATGTGTATAGACTTCCGAAAGCTCAACGCCGCCACCAAGAAGGACCACTTCCCACTCCCGTTCATTGACCAGATATTGGACAAGCTCGTGGGGCATCATTCGTATTGTTTTCTCGATGGATTGTCAGGATACTACCAAATCGCTATCTCGCCGGAGAATCAAACCAAGACAACGTTCACGTGCCCTTTCGGCACGTATGCTTTCCGACGCATGCCCTTCGGCTTGTGCAATGCACCCGCTACCTTTCAACGATGCGTGCTTTCGATTTTCTCCGACATGCTCGACAAGTATATGGAGGTTTTCATGGATGATTTTTCCATCTACGGCTCTACCTTCGACGAGTGTCTTGATCATTTGTCTAGTGTTTTGGAGAGATGTGTGGAGAACCACCTTATCTTGAGTTGGGAGAAAAGCCACTTCATGGTGAGAAGTGGAATAGTTTTGGGGCATGTGGTGTCGTCTAAAGGAATCGAGGTCGACAAGGCGAAGATCGACGTGATTGAGAAACTTCCCTCACCGATCAACGTGAAGGGAGTGCGAAGCTTCCTTGGTCATGCGGGGTTCTATAGGAGGTTCATTAAGGACTTCTCGAAGCTTAGCCGCCCCTTGTGCCATTTACTTAGCGCCGACGTCCCATTTGTGTTTGATGATGCTTGTCTAGCGGCGTTCGATTCATTGAAGAAAAGCTTGACTTCTACTCCCGTGGTGATAGCCCCGGATTGGTCCCTCCCGTTCGAAATAATGTGCGATGCGTCGAACGAAGCAGTGGGGGCCGTCCTAGGGCAACGAGTCAACAAACTCCTCCGGGTCGTCTACTACGCAAGTCTTATGCTCAATGACGCACAGAGGAACTACACAACCACCGAAAAGGATCTTCTTGCCGTGGTTTACTCGCTCGAGAAGTTCCGATCATATATCGTTGGGTCGAGGGTGATTATACATAGCGATCATGCGGCACTACGACATCTTTTCAACAAGCCTCAAGCAAAGCCGAGGCTAATCCGGTGGATCCTTCTACTTCAGGAGTTCGACGTGGAGATCAGGGATAGAAAAGGGTGCGAGAACGTAGTCGCCGACCACCTCTCTCGTTTGGAGGTCGGGAATGGAGAGAAAGAGTCCCCACTCATCGGAGAAAACCAAGCTCACGAGAACCTTTTCGGTGTGTCCGTCACACCATGGTATGCCGATATTTCTAACTACCTTTCTAGCGGGGTGCTCCGTCCGGACCTGTCTCATCACGAGAGGAGGAGGTTTCTTGCCACTTGTCGAGGTTATTATTGGGACGACCCTCTTATGTTTAAAATTGGGAAGGATGGTATGTTGAGAAGGTGCATTCCGGAAGAGGAAAAAGAGAAGATATTGACTCATTGCCATGATCATCTAGTCGGAGGGCATTTCGGTGGCCAAAAGACCGCTTACAAAGTTCTCCAGTCGGGTTTCTATTGGCCTACTCTTTTCAAGGATGCTCACGAGCATTGTCAAAGGTGCGATCGATGCCAACGAACGGGTAGTATCAGAAAGCAGAATGAGATGCCGATGACGTATAACTTGGCCGTCGAGATATTCGATGTCTGGGGGATTGACTTCATAGGTCCCTTCCCAAAGTCTCATGAGTACGAATACATATTGGTCGCGGTGGATTACGTCTCTAAATAGATAGAAGCAGTCCCGGCAAGGAGAAATGATAGCGAGACAGTAGTAAAGTTTGTTCGGAGTAACATATTCAGCCGATTCATAGTTCCGAGGGTGCTAATCAGCGATGGTGGCAAGCATTTTAACAACAAACTACTTGAACGAGTGTTGAAGAACTATGGATTCGTGCACAAGGTTTCTACTCCTTACCATCCGCAAACAGCCGGGCAAGTCGAGATGAGTAATCGTCAAATCAAAAACATTCTCGAGAAAACTGTGCAACCAAACCGAAAGAACTGGTCCACAAAGCTCACTGATGCCTTGTGGGCCATCCGTACGGCCTATAAGACGGTTATTGGAATGATTCCCTATCATCTGGTGTATGGAAAGTCGTGCCATCTATTGGTGGAAATGGAACATAGAGCGTGGTGGGCAATTCGAGCATGTAACTTTGATTTGAAGCAGGCCGGAGAGGGGAGAAAACTCCAACTGGAGGAGCTCGAAGAATTACGAAACGAGGCATTTGATAACGCCCGTCTGTACAAGGAGAAAACGAAGCTGCTCCACGATAAGAAGCTCGTACCGAAAGAGTTGGAGGAGGGAATGCAAGTACTCCTTTATAACACTCGTCTGGCCATGTTTCCTGGGAAGCTTATGTCCAAATGGAGCGGGCTGTTCAAAATTGAGAAGATATCCCCCTTTGGAGCCGTGACGTTAATCGATCCAAAGACGGACGAACGATTTCAAGTGAATGGCGCTTGAGTCAAAACTTACCAGCATAGCGTGTTGCAAACAAAATCTCTCGAGCCTATGATCGTAGAGGAAGAGAGCCTGAGTGACTTGCCCCCGACGGGGTCTTGATCTTCGAACCAGGGTCGTCGAGTGAACGACGTTAACCAAACGCGCTCCGTGGGAGGCAGCCCACGACTTTCTAACTCTTTTCTTGTTTTTCTTTTAAGTTTGTGTACATTCTAACCTTAAGTAGTGTTAATTTGAGTTTTGGGTTTGTGTAGGTTTAAGTCCTGGAGTCTTGGGAGAAAAGAGGATCGAAAAATGAAGGTTGGCTGCTGGAATGCAGTCGATCGACTGCATAACTAGTTGATTGACTGGTATGCAGTCGATCGACTGCCCAATCGACGAACAGGTTCAAATCGACTGGATTCCAGAGTTTTTCAAGCTTTTTTGCAAATCAGTCGATCGACTGGGAATAGGCGGATCGACAGCCAGTCGATCGACTGGCGCACGATCGACCGACACGGCGAAATCGTCTGGATTCCAGAAATTTTCAAGGTTTTGACAACATCAGTCGATCGACTGCATTCGATCGACCGAGGAGGGCAGTCGATCGACTGCAGGGACTGCCCAGAGACCTGCGGTTCTATATAATGCCAGTCGATCTTTGCCCTCCCCCAAACCAATCGACCGAACAAGAAAAAGAGAGGCAGCAAAATATAAAAAAAAATCAAAAATATATAAAAAAAAAAGAAGAGGGGGAAAATGACTTTAGTCGATCGACGGCGAGTAGTTACGCGGGAGGTTTCATTTTTCTTCTCCTCTCCAAGTTCAAAGAAATCTTCCTGGGAATAGTTCGATTATTTGCTCCATTTTCGAACCAATTTTTCGAGGTAATTCGCTTAAACGATCTCTTAGGGAACTTTGTAATTGTTGGTTATGTGTTTGGGTAGAAATTGGGAGCCATTTTCGTTTGATTTTATTCATCAAAAAGCTTGCCCACCAAGTGTTCGACGAAATACCCCAGTGAGCATTTGATTTGGATTTTTCCCATTTTTCCATTCTCGTTTGTTCCTTTGGTTTCTTAGAACCCTCCACTACAAAATCCGTCCACTTTCATTCATACTTCCCCCTTTTTACCATGGACGGTCACTCCGATGATGAAATTTTCAACCTTCCCCAATACCCCGATATCGCCGGAGCTTACGGTGCCCCCTTCCCCATCTACTCCACATACGAGGGGGAACTTTTTCAAAATCTATCCCAGCGACATTTCGCTACCCCACGCTTTATCAATATCGAGCGTTTGGACGAATGGGTGGCGAACGGGGACGTTGACGGGTTCGGCACCCGACTACTCCATTACATCGACGCGATGAACGGCCGAATGTTCGCGTCTTTCCGGGCAACGGCTTATCAGGAGCTAGTGCTTGAGTTCTTCACCACATTCCAGGAAATCGACAACAGGGGTTTTAATGTCCGTTTTGGGGGAATTGAGCACCGGATTGATCAAGGGGTGCTCGGGCTTGACTGCCAACAGTACTCGTACACGCAGTTGCCTGGTTTTCACGCGGATGAGTTTTTGGGGAGTATCACGGGCGGACGTGGTACCCGGGATCGATACTCGGCATCGGCGATCATCGACTTGGCACTTCTTGGGGCCTACAAATTCTTTGCCCATGTCCTGATGGGAAAGCACGAGAGCACCAACCTCACCCATCACGAGCTTTACGTGCTTTGGTGCTTATTCAATGGACATCCGGTCCCATTTTTCCCGTTGATCCGAGGACAAATTCAAGGGATTCGGAAGATGAGAGGAGGAAGCGTCGCCCGAGTCGGCATGCGGCCGATGATCACCGTTCTTGCCCGCTACTTCGGGTTTGAGGCCGAGGCGGCCAACATGACAAGCGTCGATCTTATGGAGTTGGCGTTCAAAACGCCGAGAGCCCCGACGAACCCGGCAAATCTAAATCCTAGACGCCAACGCCACCGAGAGAATGAACGAGGCGAGATCGGCGACGTCCCGAACACCGGTTCGGGCGCGCATCACGGAGCGAGCACGAGCTAAGCGGCATTCCCACAGTACGGAGGTCCGAGCACCGGCTCGGGTCCCGATATGGGTTGGAACGATTTCCAACAGGCCGTGTTTTCCCGTTTTGACCAGCTCAACACGACCGGCTCAACGAGGGGCAGGCAAGAAACGACCGAGCTTTCCGCGGCCTCCATAGACGGCTTCTTTTGGTCGAGAGTCGGATGCGTCGGATGCGACGACGACGACGACGATGACGGCGGCGACGGTGAAAACGAGGAGGAGGAGGAGGAAGACGAGGACGCGACCCTCCGTGCCCGACCTAGGAGACGTCGTTAAATCTCCTAGATTATCCTTTATTTATTTTATTTGTTTATTGTTTTTTTGTGTTATTTTGTTTATCTTTCGATTATGTTCTTTTATTTCTCGTCTCGACTCTTGTAAAAAAATAAAAATAATAATAATAAAAAAAATCCTTTTAATTGCTTTCATTTTTGTATATAGTTTAATTTCATTTCATTTGAATATATTCTCAAAATATAAAACAAATTTGAAAAATAAAATCCAAACAAATTAGAAAATTCAAAAACTCAAAAAGATTTTTGTTTTTGTAAATAGTTTATTTTCGTGCAAAATTTCCACCTTGCCTTACCTTGGAGATAGCTTGTTGCTTGCCTCGGCTCCCGGCAACGACTTTTGCACAACCACGACGACACAAGCTCGGACATAGGGGCATTCTCTTTTACCTACACCTTTTTACTGCTTTTCTTAGCTTAAATACGCAATGAGGACATTGCTAGGTTTTAAGTGTGGGGTGGTTAGAGTTCGTCCTAGGTTTTTAATTTCGTCGTATGCTTGCTTGTGTTAATTTGAGTAACGTGTGTGCTATTATTGCTTGGACCCTTGGCGAAGTGACGCGGTTTTGATGATTTGTTAGGGTGTTTATATTTTTGATCGAATATAGTGGACTTAGGTGGTTTAACTTGTTGGGATCTCCATTCGGTTTTAACTTCGTGCTATCCTTGTGCTCGTTTAGAACTAGTGCCTCGACTAGCCCTCATCATCAAACGCTCTCTATAGGTTTTTGTCTTGTAATTTGGAGTCGTCAATTGCTCCACGTGCTCGATCGGGAATTTTGTAAGTTTCTAGTAGCAACGAATGATCGGAGTCATTGAAAGCTTCGTATTTTTATCTTTATTTACTATTTAAGTACCAAAAAAAAGAAAAAAAAAAGAAAAAGAAAAAGAAAAAAAAAAAGAGACGAATAAACAAGGATACGTTATAAATCCTTGAAGTTGTTGAGTAGCACGTTTTTCCTTTTTTCCGATTTTTAGTATATATTTGTTAAAGAGAAGCGTAAATGATTTTGGCTAGTAGGGAGCCGATTAATGGTTCGAGCGTGGATAGACCTTAGCTGGGGCAAGGACGGGGAGACCGACTTGGTGGATTGTTTAAGTCCTTTTAGGTTTCGGGAGTCGATCTAAATTTCCTTAACAACGCACATTGACGTCCTTTTAGCCAAAGCTAACAAGCAACGTAGCGTACGACGTCTCGAATTATTTTGTGCATTAGTTAGGATTGGTCGGGGGTAGTTTAGTAATTTTACATTAGTTTTTGCTTGAGGACAAGCAACCGTCTAAGTGTGGGGTGGTTGATTTGCACGTTTTTGTACATATTTTTATTATCGTTTTTTGTATCACGTTGCGTGTGTTTCAAACATTGACATATTGTCGGACGTCCACTCACCAGAGTTTCTAAACACCATTAAATGTTATGGATTGCCAAATGATCACACTGTATAGGCTAATATCTCTCAAAGAAGTAATGCATGTGAATTGGTGTTCATCTCTAGAATGACTGTCCACACCATCTAATGCGGGGTTTTCTTTCAAGTTTCAATTGTGTCATACGCTATGATGATCAACAAAATTCAAGGACAATCTCTCTCTTACGTTGGACTTTTCCTAAAAAAACCAGTTTTCAATCATGGTCAGTTGTACGTTTCTATATCAAGGGTGACCAATTTTAAGAATTTAAAAATATTGATCGACGATGATGAGAATAAAACATAGTAACAAAATTACAAATGTCCCGTATAAGAGAAAAATTACATAATTTGTAAAGTACATTTCATCTATTAATAATCCTTTTATGAACCAAGTTATATCATTTTCAATACTATTCGATCTTAGAATAATATTTAAATAATTTTTATATAGGGAGCAATTAAGGTAAAAACCATTTTTGGTGTGAGAACCAAGGATGGTTCTCATATATATATATATATATATATATATATATATATATATATATATATATATATATATATATATATAAAGTTACTTATTTAAATATTTTAATACACTCAAGCCAATTATTTTTATTTTAGATAAAATACAATAAAGAATTATCGTGCAACGCACGGGCACAATACTAGTTTTCTCAATCAAAATGGCTAAAAAATGTTGTTGACAAAAAAGTGGCTACACTTCATAATGATGATTGATAAAATGGTCAAAAAGGGGTATAACACCCCTTGTATATCTTTCGAATTAACTTCTTAGATATTGCAGATTAACCCCGACCAGCTGACAATCTTTTTCCAATTTTGCCCAAAGTTTACCAAAACACCAATTCAACCAATTTAAGTCCTCAATTGAAGGTAATTATGAATCTACCCCTTAATTTTATGTAATTTTTCATGTAGCCCCATTGACTCCCCAATTGATGATGATGATTGTCAATTTAGTTTATTCTAAATATCGCAACTCCAATTACACAAGTTCAAAATTCCCAAAATTCACTTATTCATTTAAATATATTTTCGATGTAGGCAACGAATCAACGAGGACTAAGCATTCATTCATGATATTCATCAAGAATTCATTACATTTATATTTAAGAGGTAGGGACCACCGACTTAACTCGTGTTAAATTCTAGTTTTTAATTACCGTGTTGTGTATATCATGTTTCTTGAATGTAGTTCGATGTTTAAAATCCAACATAGTGAGAGGTTGTAAAAGTTGCATGTGCCGGGGGGGAATGCACATCGGGTATATCTCAGAGTGCTATATTTATTAAACTTGAGATCGTAAAATTTGTATGTGAACGGGAAAAAGGGTTATTAGGGAAACCCGCCATGCTTTGGCTACAATTCTATTCTATTATTTCAAAAGGCTATTCATATGAATTTTATGATTTGATGTGCTATTATTGAGACTTGATGTTTAAATTAGATATATCAGTATACCTATTGAACTAGTGAAAACCTCATCTTATCATTAACAATTTTAGAGAGGAGACCGAGCGATGAGTGGCGTTTGCGATGGATGATAATCTAAATAAAACCTACAAGTGAATTAATTTATATTGATTTGACTATTATTCCTATAAATTGGATTAGATTATTGTTAATATGTAATTAAATGTCTTTTGTCAAATTTAGTATTTAACTAAATGTTCATGTGTATCCAATAAAGTTCTACATCAAGTAGCGTAATGGAAGCGTAGACGATGGTTTATAAATGTTGATATTCTTACTTTTGAATTAATATGTTTGTACTTGGGATAATTCTCTTTGAGAAATGTAGAGCTGTCAAGATGGGTCTGGCCCGTTGGGTCTTGGGTCAGCCCGCACCACCAATAACAAGGTAGGGGTATGAGTTTAGAACTCAATGGCCCGTTAAGAGGGGGGCTTACATGGGCTTGCCCACTCGGGCGACGGGCTTTGGTGGGGTGGGGCGGGCCGAGGGTGGGTTGACCCGTCGCATGGAGAAAATGATTGGTTGGGTGATGATGCAATGACTAATAATTAATGAGTTTTTTTTCTCTTCTGTTTTGTTAGTAATTTAAGATTGTTTTGGCTTTATGAACTTGTTAGATTATTTTGTTGTAGATTTTTTTGATGGAAACTAATTAGAACTCATTATGCAACTAATCATTATGGTTGTTGGTTTATGGATTTAAATTTTGGATGAGTAGATTAAATCTTATTTATTCTTTTTATGTTTTCTTTATATTTTTATACATCTCTTAAAAAAGAAGAGTATGAACTTTAATGTTTAGAGAGTATAAGAGATATTTTATTCAATTCTGCATTCAAATATGCAAAAAAAAAAAAAAAAAAAAAAGGAAGACTAAAGGGCTAGCCCGCCCAAGGCGGGGTGAGTTAGGGTTGGGGTTTTCTTGGCCCCCATCATGTTGGGCTGGCCCGCCCCGCCCGCCAAATGGTGGGTTATGATGGATTACGGGCTGACCCGTCCCGCCAATCCGTTTTGACAGCTCTAGAGAAATGACTACGGTGCCGTGAAGGCACCATACCCCCACCCCCCTCTCTGCATTTACATCCATTGATCTACACCACTATATTCCCTCTGAAATAATCTGATGGTTGTAATTAAGTGAATAATGATATAGTCACAGCACCGTAGAATCTCCTTCTCGCTATATTTCTAATTTTTGGATTATTGTTTGATTTTGAAAACGTGTAGTGTATTTTTGGAGTGTAAATATGGGGGCCTAGAAGCTTCAATTTGAAATGGGGCTACAAGCAATGGGTTCGAAGTGATTTTTCTTCATAATTATTATTTAAGTTAATTAAAGTGTGTATAATAATCTATATTTTATATTTCTAAAAGTGGGGCATTACATAATTATAATAACTTAATTCTATTTAAACTAATGGAAATGACTACGATGCTATGAAGGCACCATACCTCCCACTCCTTGCATTTACATCCATTGATCTATCCCACTACATTTCTTCTAAATTGTAATAATGGTTATAATTAAGTAAAAATGATATAGTCACGCACCGTAGAATCCTCCTAAACTAATATAATGTGAATGGTTATGTATTGTCGATAAATAATCGACGAAATGAAATAATAAAATTGTCAAGATCAACAGAATTGCAAAGTAAAGAGAATAAATAATTTAGAGAAAGATATTCCGGGATTTTCGATTTAATGAATGATTTAAGCAATGTTATTTCAATTTATCAAGTATTATTCTTTATTCAATTCATTATAAGTTAATCATAAAAATAGTTTAATCTTTCTTTTAAAATGATTAAACTATTGATCACGAGCACAAAATAACATCTCTATTTGAAGTCATATTTATAACATCCAAATGTTCAAAGGATTTATAAACTTCACGTATAATCTCAAATCTCTTGATCTTGATTATCGTGTTTTGCATTCAAAACTTTATTAACAAACCTCGTCTCTCGATTTTATAATTTGTTAAAATTAATGTATAAGATATTATCAAACACTTATGCCAACATTTAATCGAAGAATACAAAAATTATGGAAGGATCATACTCCGACTTATTGAAATTCAAAAAATATCAAACATTATTCTTTTCTTACCTTGGATTACTAAGAAATTAATTCAACATAGCTAAAACGTTATTAAGACAATTCATTAAGCAGTTCATAAACAAGAAAAATGAATAAAAAATACTAAATGAGACCCAAGAATTCCGAAGATGATCCGTCGTTCTTCGCATTCCTCGCAATCCTTTCCCAACTTGCTCTGAATCTCCAAACACACTCAAAATCCTCACTATGGTGTTTCTCCATCTTCTAAGATGTTCTTGTATGGTTTCCTAACTCTCTTTATAACTCCTAGTCAAATCTTGGCCTTAAAGTCGAAGTTAAAGCTGAATGTAACAATTCTGGGCTATCGTAGTCTAGGTCCTGACCACTACAAAGGTCACAATTTTTGTGCTAAAAAACCACCCGTTGGTTCGGATCGAGTCGTGATCTCGACGACACTACTGCAATGTCATTTGTTGCGATCAACATCATGGTCGCTATAGTTCACTGCGACCATTGACTTAAATGCTTATTATCGAAATCTTCATGGGCCGACTCCAATTTTGGTCCTAATGGACTCCGAACTTCAGCTTTTCAACCCAAACCCTTTTATTCTTCACTATTTCATGCTTTTTAAAGCTCGATTCATTCAAGAGTGTTCAATATCAATACAAAATTTTACAAAATGAGCAAACATATATTAACTTCTAAATGATATAAAATATATCCAAAACAAGTTGTTAATGCACAATCAAAAGTCCAAACATAGTAAAATAAGCTCTAATATGCATGTAAAAAATGTGTTTATCAATCATTCCACATTTTTCCTCTCGATTCGTGATGACCTTACCTTAGGAGCCAAGTTATTATTCTCGACATTCCTTATCTCTTACAACAAACTTTTCCTTCTCTGTCGCGGAGTTATGACCAACTTATTAGTAAAATTTCATTTGTAATCACATTGTCAGACCTGACTTATCCCTGGGGCTAGTGCTTTTTAGGCAGCTAGGGTGTCACCTCGTAGTCGTTGTTGATCGAATGGTTCGCCCTCCTTTTCAATGAGTGTTTTGAGGGTGGCTAACCACAAGGTGCTTTGTATACTTTAATATAGACTATTTTGTCCCCAATCTTTTAGGAGGGATAAGAGATGTTTAATGTGTCATGCCATGTAGGCGAGGCCGATCCTATTAGGCGGTCTAAATCAGACGATCACTAATACTAAGCAAAACTCATCTTCTGGTTACTCTTCTAGAATATCTCCATCGACTTCCAGCTTCATCCCCACCCTCAACACCTTCTGATGAGTCCAAAAAGTTGAACTACCAAATAAAGGGGGTACTAACCTCAAAAATAGAGATCAGTGACCTAGAAAACCTCCATAAGTCCAAAAAGTTGAACTACCAAATAAAGGGGGTACTAACCTCAAAAATAGAGATCAGTGACCTAGAAAACCTCCAAACGTGACACAACGACCTCCAAAGAATCTGCAATCTTCACAGCGACCTCGACTTCCTGCAAAACAGCGCCTAGAACGGGCCGGATTTCGAGCCCGTTAAGGCCCTCCGACGCTTAAGTTAATAAGCGAAAAACACACTTCTTCTCTTTCAATAATATTAGTGCACTCAGATAGTAAATGCGTAAATAAGCCTTAACCTTTTAGAAAGAAGCCAAGGGCTCCTTTTATAGGGATGGGAGAAGATCCCCAATATCTAGGGTTACCTTTCGTAATAAGAATTTCATTTACATCAGGATTCCACAATCGCCTCTCAATTAAGACTCCTCATACTTGGTAAGTTCCCATAAACAATAAACTTCTCCATAGATATCCCAATTAAGCCGGGGCATACAGCCCACCAGGCCCATGATAATTTGCATATATTAGGTCCACAAAACGGGCTCAAGTACTCAGCCCAAATTACAAGAGATCGCGACCCTGTATGAAAAGTCATCCCCATACTATAGGTCGCTACTCTTTACAAACCAATCCGTTCGAATTGTCACAGCTCGCCCACTCCTAGAGGTACACCCTCCCTAGGAAATGAGGTCGCTTTCCACAAATAGTCACGTTTACCACATAATTTCACGTGTGGTTATTTTGGTCCGTATCAGCTAGTCCCCCATGTTCTAGCTGATTGAGGTATGAAATCAGGTAGGACATGTAAACATAAAATTTCAAAAGTATTAAACAAGCACACGAACGAAACAGCAATGTACCGTACCAAAGCTCGCATCAGAATCRCCCAGTTTCAACAAACCGAGCTATGACAGGTCGCAACATGTTCATGCGACCTRAAAGGTATCGAGCTYTCTTCTMAAAAATAATCATAAGTCCCCAAGGGCAACAGCTTAAGTGGCACACGAGRTGCATCYTTACGAGCTCAACCCTCTTTTTCATAGAGCGACCTGGAAACCACTGCACCAGCCGACCTCAAAAATGTAAGCCCATAATCATGACAAAACCATAAAGTCAAAACACGCCTTCTTTCTTTCTGTCTCATCCCACTGACGCTTCATTAAATGCGGTCCGCCACGCGGMGCGATCTTAAAATCWCGGCATATAATAAGTTCAGTGGGCCCAAGAACTAAAGGCCCAAAACATTCCCTTTGHAAACCCTAATTAATCCCGCTCCTATCTGTCACATCAGCTTTTCCGCCTCCCCATACAAAACCGTCTCGTTTCCCCAATTCACCATTTCACACTATCTCAACTGAAAAYTTCCACCATTGTCRYCCTGCAAAAAAGCTCGCCAAATCACAACTACTCCAGGATCCACCATTCATTCGCAGCTTACCAACAATGGAAGAGCTCGGCGATATGTGTAAGTCCCCAGATTCCCTTTCAAATTTAATTATACATTTAAATTTCGACTGTATTCGCTGAATTGTGCTCATTTGCTGTGTTATCTCCTTCTGAATATATTTGTCATGGAACAATCATCAGCCACATCCGGCAATAATCCCTTAGCCCAATCACTCTCTCCCGATTCCGATCTCGCCGAAAACCCTTTCGTTATCGAACCGAGGCCGAAACTCCTAGCATTACCCTCCTCTRGCCTAYRCGAWGAGCYAGAGGGTGATGTCTCATGGAAAGAACTCCGGGCCCAAACCATAGCCAATAATCCTTCTAGCAACCTTCCCCTTCTTATTYCTGAGGCCCCCCTTATCTTRGAAGGTATTCCCCTCYAGGAWTCAAGGGATCTCACATCCACCGCACACTTCCGAGAGAATCCTGTAACCGTGGATGAATCCCTTTCCTTTGATGACCTCCCCTCGTCATCCTTAACAACCAAAGAAGTCAAACACAACTATTGGCTACTTCCTGACCCAAAAAAGCTAGAACAATTCAAGCGTATTCTCAACCTTCCTCTTACTGCCAAAATAGTTTTACACGACAGCCCGCATGCCGACCCCATGCGACCTCCTCCTAATCACATTACGCTTTTTGATACATTATTGGTAGCAGGATTTAGATTTCCCGCTCACCAATTTATATCGATATTTCTAACATGTATAACATATCACTTCTGCAATTAACTCCCAATTCTATAAAATACCTGGCCGGGTACCTCTTGCTCTGTAAATATTACAATGCCCGTGCTGACCCTGGCTTCTTTCATTACTGTTTTCAAGTAAAATACCAGCAAAACTCCTTCTATCTCTCCTACCGCTTAGGGCGACCTAAATTCCTTACTAGTCCCCCAAATAAAGTTCACGAATGGAAGATAAACTTTTTCTTTATCCATAATACTGAAGCTTGGCCTTTTATAACCGAGCTGAAAGATCACACTCCTCCCCAAATCAAACCAACAAACCCCAAAGCAAACCCCCTGTTGTACTAGAAACATTTCGAACAACTTGTGGAGTGGAGCCGACATCCCTTCGACCTGGCTCTTATCACTGACCGCTCCGCATGTTCCGCTACGCGGGCATCGATTCTCGTCCGGTGGAGCCGGATCTTGCCATTACTAGGAATGAATTCGGTGGGTATTGTAGGTTTTACAATTATATTCATTCACATGTGCTAAAATGAAATTATAACATGATCTCTCTATTTTCAGTTTCCTTCATCAACTCCTGTGCGGCTGAACTCCCCGAGGAAAACAAGAAGCAGGCTACTTCTTCCACAGCTCGCGCCGCCCCCATCTCCAGCAATATTGAAAAGGCTCCTCGACCAACGCCCGAACCGGTCGAAGATGAAGAAGAGGAGCCACAGCTGGTCCTCCGAGGTAGGAATAAGGGCAAGCGACCTCTGCCAAACGCCCCCAACAGCCCCAAAGCGCAGGCTCCGAAAGCTCGCAGTCCAAGCCCTCCAAAGACAAAAAGGCGTCGTCTCCAAAAAGGACTGCCGACGACCTCTGTTAGTACTGCGAATGTGAGCAAAGTGCTGGCAAGGTTGGACACGGCTGCAGATGTGGAAACTCTTCTTCGCGAGCAAGCACTTCAACAGCTAAAGCCCGTATTTGCTAAGTTCTCGGAAGAATTCATAGCTCGCTCAACAGGGGCCGATCTGCAGAAAACTATTGACGAGCTAAACACCCGAGCCGAACAGCAGACCAAGCAATTATCACTAACACAGGGAGAGCTGGACAAAGCGCTCCAAAGGGTGAAAGCTTATGAAGAGCAGCTGGCAATTTCCGTCAGTCAAAACAACAGCCTGAGGGATGAAATGACAYGCTTGAGTAGCGAGCTAAACAAACAGGCTGGGGAGCTCGCGCAGAAGACTGAGGAGCTCACTCTTCAACAACAAAAACAATCTGAGMTTGTCAAAACAGCTCGCGAAGAGGGCATCTCCGAGGGTCAAAGAACATTCCTCCTCAGTGAAAACGGTCGCAATTTTATCGACGCATACCGCCAAGAGCTAATCAAGGCTTATCAAAACTCGTCGATATACTTCGGCCTGATGGCTCGTGGTGCTGCCGAATGGATTACCGAGGCCGCAAAGATTATCACGGGAGAGGTGGCTCAGCTAAATGTCTCATATACCCCGAATGCCAAGGCCATCATCAACAAAATGACCCCCTTCAGCTTCTTTAAGGGTGACTGGAAACAGTCCATCCACGCGAAGTGGTGGTTACGATGTCAAAGCCAAGCAGCCCTGGCCGCGGGATTACATGGTGAGCTGCAAATGCCCCTAGAAGACTTGCTCCCTGAGCCTGCGCCCGAGTCTAGCGGCGTCACCGTCACAGCCCCCGAGCCCGCGCCCTCAAGTCCTGCTCCTGCGCCTGAGATTGTTTAGAACGCATTCATATCTTTCAGCTCGCTGTTTATGTATTCAAACACTTTCCAATTCAAGAATCATCAATGTGTTATTATCGCTAACATTATCAATTCAATCATAGTGTTAATTGCACATTGATTTGCCATGAGCATAACTATTAACAAGCAAACATAAAACATACAACCTTCAACTTATCAAATTGAAAGAAATAATATGGTATACTTCCATCCCAACCATATGTAAGTACGAACTTATTCAACACATCAAGAGTTATATATTTCGGCAGGATTTATTCTCTGCCCATAAATTTAATCGTCACCGACCTAATGGAAGCATCGGCATCGACCTAATGGAAGCGTCGGCATTAAACCATCATCGACCTTATGAAAGCGCCGGCACGAAACAGTCATCGACCTGATAGGAGCGTCGGCATCGACCTAATGGAAGCGTCGGCAT
>BMAC01000431.1:353300-370125 GCA_014905375.1 Phtheirospermum japonicum | reverse complement strand
CTCTGGTGAAACCCCAGTCAGCTCCTTCTCCCCAAATGCAAATACATCCCGAAATTCCCTCAACAAGCTAATCATCTCATCTTTCAATGTGTCAGATAGTAAGATTCCTATCTTCGTAACATATTCTGGCCGGTCCTCCTCTAAGGAGATCTCCATTAACTCTTCATTCGGCCGGAGGGAGGTCTCTTGCTCTTTTATCTTTTTCGCGCTAAGTATCCCCTCCGGCCGATCACCATCTCTCTCTCGTTTATTCTCCATCAATCCCCTTCTGACCGCCATTTGGTAACAAGACCTCGCGACCTGTTGTTCAGCGATGACCTCCCCTACTTTGTCACCCATCGGATACTTTATACTCATGTGATAGGTCGACGTTACGGCCTGAAACGCATTAAGAGCAGGTCGCCCCAATATCACATTGTAGGCCGACCTCCCGCGGATGATTAGAAACTTCAAATCTTTCTTCACTCGGCCCGTACCCTTTCCCAACACTACTTCTAATGTCATCTCTCCTTCCGTATTCACCTGTGCTCCATTAAACGCATAGATGGGTGTATTCACGGATCGCACCCTCTTGTCCACCTCCATTTGATCAAGGCAATCTGTATAGATAATGTTCACCGAACTCCCATTATCTACAAAGATACTACTAACTTCATAGCCCGCTACTTCTGCTTCAATCACCAGCGCATCATTATGATCTTCCTGTAGGCCACGCCTCTCATTGGGGCCAAAAAATATGACTGGCCCCACAACCTGTGGCTGCCTACTAACGCTTGCGACCTCCCATGTTCTATTGCGAGCCGATTTTAAGTGCTTCTTGCGCACGTTATTGGAATCACCATCCGTTGGGCCCCCTGAAATCATATTTATCCTCCCTTTATTTCCTCGGGGCCCCCTGAACTCCTGGTTTCTCTGACGCCCCTGTCTCGCGACCTGAGCAGGAAGTGGGCCTCCCGGTGGGGGTGGAGGCAACATCCTCCTCTGCTCGCTCGGCTCCTTCTCCTTGTATACTACTTCCTTTAGGTGCCCTGCCCTTATAAGTCTCTCTATCTCCTCCCTGAGATGTTGGCATTTTTCCGTGAAATGCCCGTAATTATTATGGAAACGACAAAAAGAGACAGTTTTTGGATGTGTTGGGACAGGCGTGCGATCTTCCGGCCACCGTATTAGATCAGGCACCGAGCGTTCCATGACACCAAACACCTTAGCTTGTGCCATAGCTAGTGGTGTGAAATCCTCCTCCCTCCAGACTTTCATATTCGGCTCTTGGCTCGCACTGACCCCGGCATTTGAGGCCAAGAGTCCACGCATGCCTCTTCTATGCTCTCTCCTCGGTTCTCTTTCAGGCGCTTTCTCCCTTGTGCTCACGACCTCCCTACCGAAACGCARTCGGTGCTCTTCCTCTTCCTCTTCTACTTGCACGTACTTATGGCACCTCGCGAGAACTTCATCGTACGTGCGAGCTTCTTTCTTTACCAATGACCTCCGCAAATCCTCCCTCCTCAAACCTTGATGCAAAGCCCCAGCTTTCATCTCATCCGTAGCGGTAGGAACCTCCAAGGTAGCATTGGTAAATCTATTAACATACTGTTTCAGCGTCTCGTCAGGTCGCTGCACCATTGTGAAGAGCGACTGGGCTATTTTCACACTCTGCCTGACGCTGGAGAACTGCTTCAGGAAGACAGCTCGCAACACCTGATAACTCGTAATTTTACCATTTGGAAGTTGGTAAAACCAATTCTGTGCGATCCCCCTCAGGGTGGATACAAAGGCTCGACACGCCACAGCCCCCGTGTAGTTATGCGTCATCCTCGCGTTCTCAAACAGCTGCAAGTGTGCGATCGGATCAGTCGTTCCCCGGTATTGAAAATCTAACTCCTTGTAATTTCGAGGCATCGGCGCATGCATCAACTCTTCTGAGAAGGGGTGCTCTTCCTCCCCTTCCAGGCTTTCTCCGTCCATCCGCTTCTGCAACTTCAGCATGACCTCTTGCAACTCTCGGAAGGCCTTAGTGTGTGGCCCCACCTCGCTCTCTTCTATTTTCCCCTTATGACCTCTACCACTTTTCCGCGACCTCCCACCGGAGTCACTACTCGAGTCTGAGGTAGGGGTATCACTCTCATTATCGCCTTTGTGATGTTTGCGACCTCTACCCTTGTAACGATCTCGCCTCAGATTTATTCCCCTCCGCGTATGAACACGAGAATCCACAGATGAGGAGGAACTAGAGATATCTCCTTTCTTTCTCTTACCKAGCTCTTTCTTCTTCTTCTCCTCTCCAACCGTTGGCTCGCCCTCCTTATCAACGTTTAACTTCTCGCTCTTATCCTTTCCCCTGCTCAGCTCGCACTCCAAATACTTACGTAACTCCTCCTGTTTTTCGACAGGTACGAAGTCCATAAGCCCTTCCAAGAACCCCTTCTTGCCCTGATCGGGCGTCTCCTTCGGCGGATTTCCTCCTCCTGTTGCCTCGGGGATTGATTTTTGTGGTTCTACCCCAGGCATCTGCTTCTCTACCTCTTTCACCAGCCCTCTCCCAACTTGCTTTTTAGGAGAAGGTGGAGGTGTATTGCCCACGCTTCGAATCAGAGAACCCACGCGAGGGTACTCCTGCTCATCCCCCGGGACATTTTTCTCGCCAAGATGTAAGAATTTATTCCTTTTCTTCTTATTGTTGGATCCAGACGCGTAATCCAGAACTCTCGGTGTTATGTTCTTCTCCTTCATGTTTGATTTGTGCAGTTTCTCACGCCTTTCGCTCAAAGACTCGATGTCTCTCTTTCCCACAGACGGCGCTAATTTGATGAGTTCAAAAAGTTGAACTACCAATTAAAGGGGGTACTAACCTCAAAAATAGAGATCAGTGACCTAAAAAACCTCCAAACGTGACACAGCGACCTCCAAAGAATCCGCAATCTTCACAGCGACCTCGACTTCCTGCAAAACAGCGCCTAGAACGGGCCGGATTTCGAGCCCGTTAAGGCCCTCCGACGCTTAAGTTAATAAGCAAAAAACACACTTCTTCTCTTTCAATAATCTTACTGCACTCAGATAGTAAATGCGTAAATAAGTCTTAACCTTTTAGAAAGAAGCCAAGGGCTCCTTTTATAGGGATGGGAGAAGATCCCCAATATCTAGGGTTACCTTTCGTAATAAGAATTTCATTTACATCAGGATTCCACAATCGCCTCTCAATTAAAACTCCTCATACTTGGTAAGTTCCCATAAACAATAAACTTCTCCATAGATATCCCAATTAAGCCGGGGCATACAGCCCACCAGGCCCATGATAATTTGCATATATTAGGTCCACAAAACGGGCTCAAGTACTCARYCCAAATTACAAGAGATCGCGACCCTGTATGAAAAGTCATCCCCATACTACAGGTCGCTACTCTTTACAAACCAATCCGTTCGAATTGTCACAGCTCGCCCACTCCTAGAGGTACACCCTCCCTAGGAAATGAGGTCGCTTTCCACAAATAGTCACATTTACCACATAATTTCACGTGTGGTTATTTTGGTCCGTATCACCTTCCAAATCATTTGTTTTAAAAGGTCCAACTTTCCATCATTAAAGCAGACTCTGAAGGCATCCTCTGGAAAACATTGCTTGCACTAAAAAGAGTTGAAAAACTTAAGTTGGACACTTCACATCCTCTGCTCCCACATGAGCACGTATAGCATATAGGACAAAAGTGGACAATTTGCTAATAATTAAAAAATAATAATAATAAATAAAAAAATGGAAAGACGCAAGAACCCTAATTGAGAAATAGATTCTTTCAGGTAAAAAGAAGAAAAAAAAGGAAGGAACCCTATAATCCATTTTGCCTATGATTGTTTGTGGGACAACACATATTATTATTATTATTATTATTATTATTATTATTATTATTATTATTATTATTATTATTATTATTATCACTATTATTTTTATTTTTATTATTATTTTGGTTTTCATTCTGCTGTGTGAATAGTAGCGGGAAAACATTCATATGTTCAACACTTAGCAACTCTTAAGTTTTCTGGTCCTTGCCTCCTTGTTCTCATGGCTTCGGGACTTTTAGCTCACTTCATCATTAGAAGCACATATAATTATGGAAACAAGGTTATCCGTTTACTCAATTAAGATTGTAAATCACTGGATGACATGTGATAATATCATTGTACCCTTATTTTATAATATAGATATAGCCAATGGTCCATAAGTTTATTGAAGGCACACGTAAATGGATGATATGGAATCCAATTAATTGTTTTGTATCCGTTGGAAGACACTAAGTGTTAAACCTGGTCCAGTAATTAACTAGTGTATTGCGTGGTTTGCGTGATGTACAAAATAATTTTTTGAAAAAAATATTTGAGATACTTATAAAGATCTAAGATCTACAAAGTAAGGTTAACGATAAAAACAAATAAATAAATATTTTATTTTAACACGTGTTATAATATATCAAAGTAGTATTATTATCTCAAGCATGGTCATGTCATACTATGGAGAGATTCTACAGTGTCGTGACTATACCATTCTTCACTTAATTATAACCATTAGATCATATTAAGGGATAAGTAGTGGGGTAGATCAATGGATGTAAATGTAGGGGGGTTGGGGGCATGGTGCCTTCACGACACCGTAGTCATTTCCCATACTATGATCACTCTTATAAATTCTTGCTTTGAATAGATAAAGGTATGACACTAAACTCAAATTACTCTCAAAAGTATGTGTTTTGAGTGAAATGCAAAAAATCCAAAAAATTGTATACGATACTAAACGCTAATATTGATCCATTTAAGGATATTTATATTTTTATATTCAATTATATTTATTCTTTTTTGGTGGTTTAAGGTTGATGACTGATGACTTGACCAGATATGACGCCTCCATGGCGATGCCATATAGCTCTACTTTTGCATCGACGCCCCATTGCATTTTGATGTAGCCGTGTTCTCCCCATTCATATGTCAACAGACTTTTCACTCCCCATTATATAGAACTATCAATTGTTGCTCCATATCCCACTACTGCCACACTGGGATCTAGCTTTGGGCCACAGATCCCGTGAGCACTCCCTGCAATCAAGAAGCAGGATATTTAGACGGTTAATATTCGAGTTAATTACAAAAGCTACCCATGATATTGTAAGGAAAAAAACAAAAAAAATAATAAATAAGCAAGTTATATACCCCAAAGTAGGGGTGAGCAAAAATTGAACAAAAAACAAAAAGCCGATCGAACCAAAAAGAGGAATTCGGTTAAATTTTACTCAATTTCAGTTTGATTTTCATTTTTAATTAGTCCAGAAAATTGGCATATTTGTTTGGTTTGATTTTGATGTACCAAGACACCAAAATAACCGAACTTTCGATATATTACTAAAATAAAAAAACTATTTGACCTTATTAACTTTTTCACAATTTACCATACAAACTATTATTTGTGATAAACAATCATATGAACTATGTGTGATTTGCAGTTTGCCCCCTAAACTAGAATTGCTGTGGTTTTATGCCCAAAATCGAGTGTGTGTGTCAAAATCTGATTGTGCCACATCATCCATTTTTTGGGAACAAAACCAGAAAAGATCCGGTATAGGGAACAAACTGCAAATCGCGCATAGTTCGTATGACGGTTTGTCCCAAAAAATAGTTCGTATGGTAAATTGTGAAAATGACCATAGTTTTGAGGGCAAATTTTTTTTTTCTCCAAAAAGATATTTCAGCAAATCACATATTTGGTGAGCACAAGATCAGTCATAATAAGTTGGAACCTTATCTATTCTTAAATCACTGACAAAAGAAATTTCTTCACTTTCATACCTTTCAAATGCCTTCTCAAATCTTGGAGTTGTGCTTAACGCAAAATAGATAGAATTACACTCTATCTTCACATCTCGACCAAACAAGCTCTTACCTTCTATCCCTTCCCATACCACACACTCTTTAAAAAACTTAAGTCTAACAGTGTAATTTCTAATGTATCTGATTACCTTCTAAATCGCTTCGCATAATTTTTTACATCTTTCAAGCCCTCAGTAATAATCAAAGTAATTATGTGCAATACACCTCATGTGAAGGTATTTACAATTTGCAACACAATCTCCCCAATTCAACATTATTTTTTTCAAAAATGCCAAAGCCATATCATTTTAAGTGGCATTATCAACATTTGCGGTGAACACATTATCTAACCCCCACCCCACCCCAACTCAAGAATACAAGTTCAAGTGTTTTACCAATATAATCACGCTTATAGCTAGTAACGGGGACAATATCAAGATTCTTTTGTGCAAGTTCCACTCATCATAAATAAAGTGAGTTTTAATGCACATGTAGTTAATGCTTAGCAAAGAAATTCAAGTGTTTGTGGTAAGACCGACACTTTTGGAAATATTTTCTAAAAGAATGTCAATCGTGACCTCTCACTCACAAAAAATCATAAGAATCTTGTGTATTCGTCCACCTAGAAGGAATTTTAAACCTAGGACATGCTTTACTCATAACACTATAAAACCATTTGCCTTCCAAAAACTTAAATTGTAACTCATCAACAATGATAATGTATGCAGTTGGCTTTCTGGTTTCACCGTAATCATATTTACAAGTAGTTAAAGTACCCACAACATAATTAACTTCTTTTTTTTTTTTGCTGCAAATTTAGTAACGTTTGACGGCTTTTTGGTTCTTCTTTGCAACTACTCATATAGGCAAGAAGAGTAGATGTACTATTTCTTTTTGGGTGAAACACATATTCAATTTTGCAGATTCTATAGTTGGCTGATATCAAGTTTCCATATTCATCTTCGAGCCTATTAAACTGGCCCTATGCTCTAGATCTTTATTTTCCTAGTTTTTTTTTTCATGCAGGTGCAGCTGTTGATTGGCCATCAGTAAAACTTGATGTGATTTCAAGTGGGATTGTTCTGTATGGGGCATTTCTACTCCCACCTACTTCGTCTGGTGGGCTTGAGTTTGACATCTGCATGGAAACAAACATGTATAAATCTACAAAGCAATTACTCATACACAGTGATATGTTCAGTTTGACAATAAGATTCATATAAGTTTAGTTTTATTTTGCTAATATTAAGGGTTGACTTATTAAAATTTCGCATAACCCACTTTTGTCTGAAACCAAAATGTCCATTTCTTAATGGATTAACCCATAAATATGAATTAATAAGATTCAAATCACTAAGGAGGTTGGGACGAAAAGGGAAATTTGAAAAGTTAGTTTAAATGTAGCTACAGATCTCATAGTTGCTTAATGTTATTTTAAAATAAAGATAAATTTATGATAAAGTTGAAAATCTACTGTACACACTATAAATTATGCCAACAAATCTTGTTAAAGAAAGAAGCATAAATAAATAAATAAATAAAAGGTTACCTACAAACGGTGTAGATTGTGAAATGTTCTTGTCGGGCTGGAAAATTAGGTGTATTTCTTGATAGAGTTGGAGATTTTGGGGGATAAATAACTGAGAAATCAGAAAGGGCGAGGGGATGAGGAGGGGAGTTTGGGAATAGAATTAGGGTTATGAACTTAGTTATTATAACTCAACCTTAATTAGAGAGGCCGAGAAACTTATATATATATATATAGGATTAGGTTCAAATGAGAACCATGTTCCTATATGTGAATCTAAGGTCAATTATGGGCCTTAGATCTAATTAAATGGATGGATCAGATTTTTTGTGTATTTTCTTATTTAATTAAAAGCATTAGGATTGTATAATAAAAACACTACTAGTGTATATAACTGAAATATTAATAAAGCACTGTAATTGTAAAATAAAAGTACTGCTGGTATATAATAAAAGCACTAGTTCGCAGGTTCGCATATAATGACATGGTTCTCATTTGAACCTACCCCTATATATATATATATATATATATATATATATTGTGTGTGTGTGTGTGTGTATTTTTTCATATATTATTTTTGATCAGTTAATATGGGTTTGAAAAACCTAAAACCAAACCAATGTTTGAGAAATGAACCGAAATATATAATTTGGTCGGTTTTGTTTTTGATCAAATCTTGAACACCCCTAGATGAAGACCGACCAAAGATAGTTGAATCTCATATTGATTTCTTTTCTTGGTTTTGATGAAGATGAAATGAGATCCGATCAGAGAGCAAATTCCTTGGAGACAAAGATGAAATATAACTTTATGATTTAAGAAACATGATCAATGGGAATGAAATACCTTGTGTCTTTGATAACAATGATGAAATCCAGCGGAGAATCAAACCCTTTATTAATACAAAAACCTTGAAAGCATATGTTGGTTATCAAAGCACAAATTTAGTTGGAGTGAGAAAACCTAAAACTCGCTTAGCCCGGGCCAGTTAGATTATAGAAAGAAACAGTGGGAAGAGCAATAAATCAAAAATAAGAAGAAAAAAAAAGGCAGCTTCATTGGGATTCTCTCGTGCCTTACCCTACCCATATTGCTATTTATTTCTCTAAACACCCATAAGAGAGAATTGGATCACTAATATCAAATCTAAAGTTGGAGCTGATAGTTTATTCATCTCCAATCAGCTTATTTAGACATGATTAGGCCTAAAAATTGTTGTTGGGAAAAAGTTACAAATTTTAACCTTTTATAATTAGCTGATAGTAGATTGAAATAAATATTTTTTCAAACCATAAAGCCGTCTACCAACTAGAACAAAGTATCCAAGAAATACAAACTAACAAATAGTCACAAGACGGCTACATAACTCAAGAAGTCAAACAAGACTCTAGGACAATCTAGAATACACCTGCCATAAGCATCTTTAAGGAAGTCCTCCCGCACCTTCATTGAGATCGAGAAACTATAGTAAAAGAATCGACCAATTTTGGTGATACCATCCGCAACTCGGTTGCCTTCACAAAGCAAGCACCATTGTTCGCCACCACCCGAGAAGCAAAAGATTCGAGAGTCCAGGCTGAAAATACATGTGAATCCTAAATCTACATGCAAGAGAGAAGGAAAATAGTATGCCACCAAGCACTGAAAAACCCACAGAGCTGAAAGGGAATACAATCTAAAAGACCCATCATATATGCTGACTCTAACTCAATCCAAATCCTATTCAATTCAATCTGGAATGCGTGACCACCAACCAAATTAACCACAAAAAGTTATGTCTCAAATGCATGGCCCAAATAGCCTTAACTGGGAAATAACCCTTATAAAAACCCTGACAAGTCCAAAAACTCCCATTGAAACCCAAATGTCAGGAGCACTGCTAGCTACCATCTGTGTTAACCATGATCAAGTCAAAGAGAGGCGAGATCTAAGTAACTATCTTGAGATTCATCAGGGGCCAACACCTAATGAGCACTCTGAGGTTAGAAGGTCACTAATAGTGTTGTGCATTGTACCCTTATCCACAGGAGAAGCCTCGAGAATGAAACCCTGAACAAGAATGATCGCATCCATCACTGAAGTATCAACATTCTAAAAGGCGAGCTATTTCCACACATGCAAAATAGTCCAATAAAATGTCACTATCCAAAGAAAGGAAAGTTGAGGGATAAACTAAGATTCCTAAAAATAGCTCATGAAACCCAGACAAAGTATCGAATATGAACCTAAAAGTATTGCCAAACTGATCTCAAATCACTCGAGCAAAGGGGCAAAACCAAAACTGATGGTCCACATTTTTCGACGCCGAGAGACATAACTGAAATACTATAAATGCATAATGTACCTCTCAGGCTGCATGCAATCGAGAACATAGATCCTCACCAAAGATATCCAGGGAGGGATGTGAGTATGTCAAGCCCAAGCCCTCAAGCAACTGCCGAAAAATGAGGTACACTCGGCTCATAAGCTTGCTTAGCCAAAAATTTCCCATCAGAGGACCTCTATCGAAATCTCTTGTCTATCGATCCTAGTGTCATTGGATATTTCAAAATGTCAATGGATGTTTCCATGAAGTTAATGAAGAAAACCTCATCAAAAATCCAAACACCATTCGTATAAAAGTCCAAGACACAATCATTACAAGTGTCAAGTGATCCTCCAAAATGTCGAGGCGATCAACAATACAGTAATCGAGCCAATTGTCCCACCAGAAACTAACTAATGCGTCCTCCCTGGGACACCAAGTGTAATCCTTAATAATCGAGGGGATAAGCAGTCAGATCCCTTCTCAAATGGAGGAGGAGATGTGTCCCACTCGCTAGCCCGAAGAATGCAAAAACGAAAGGATCGTTAGTGAGAAGATTATAAGATAAATTGAGGAGGAAAACAAAAAACGATTAACTACCAAGGGAGATCAGACCCTCATCCTTAAGCGCAATACAATTCTCCCAAGACAACGTGATAGAGCCCTACTTTGAAATAATCCTGGACCATATAATTATGATACGTCATTTGAATTTTCTCAAGGACCGATACTAGCTAACAAAAAATGAATAACGAATGGATATGAAACAATTGATGACCAAAATGACATGGAAAATCCAACCTAAAAGGGCACGCGACGACACTTTCTAACACTTGAACCTGATAAGAACCTGGTCCAAGAAACTATAGAACACAATCTTCTGCAGTCACCCTTGGAAATGGGCACGCCCAAATAGACAAAAGTCAATGAACCAATAGTAGAATTTGTGCGATTCTTTACTCTCTACTTAGTGGCAGAAGAAACCCCTAAGCTAAAAAGAATACGACACTAAGATGGGTTATGAAGCAGACCCGATGCTTTCCCGTACTCATGCAGAATATTAAAAAGTTGTACCATTCTGACCCGTTCCTTTAAGAGACATAAGAATATCATCGGCATATAAGATACAAGGGGAAATGGCGATGCCTCTTAGAGCTGTAAAAGGCATGAGAAAACCACTATCAATGGCATGGAAGAGCGAATGAGATAGAACATCTTTCGCCAATCCAAAAGGCAAATGGGAAAGGGACCCCCTTGCCAAACTCCCTTGGTGCAGCCAAAATAACCAACAAGAAAGCCATTAAATTGAATATAAATATTATCCGAGCAAAAGATATTTCCAATCCAAGCAAAAGAACTAGTCATGATAACCCATCTAAGACATGAATCCCAAAACAAAGTCTCAATTAAGCGTATTAAAAGCCTTGCGAATGTCGATCTTAAGAGCCATGTTGCGAGAGCCACGACTAGAAAGAAAACTAAACCCTTCTTACGCCAACACAATGTAATCATGAATATGCTTACCTTAAATGAACCCAAATTTCATCTCCAAAACAAGGACTTTGATGATCAGCCCCAGTCTAGTGCTCAAAATGTGGGTAATGGCCTTAAAAAGAAATTTTCTAAGAGTTATAGGTCGAAAGCCCCCCACTCCAGTTGCCCCGAGAACCTTCATAATCAAAATTAGGAAAAAAATTTAACCCTAAAGGTAAGTCCCCCATGGAAAAGAAGTGCATAATGGATTTACAAATTTTATCCCCAATGAGTGTCTAGAAATGCTGATAAAAAACCTTCCCAAACCCATCAGGACCGGGGGAGCTATGAGAATCAAGATGAAATATGGCATATTAAATTTCATCCAACATCAGGTTCATCATCAACAAAGTGTTACTGGGTTCATCCACCATGTCGAAGTAGATCGGGTGGTGCGACCTGATCTGATGGTAGGTTGCCGAACAGCTTGGATAGACCTAGTTGGGATGAGTTGAGTTAACGTCTTAGGGAAAGAAATTTGAAACAGAGGACGAGCTAATGGCCCGATGAAAATTATCCTGACCTGATCTGAAGTCTTCGATAAGATTTCGAAGGATCAGGTTAAGAATTTGGAGAGTTTAGTGACAGAGCTGGCTTGCCTCTTTTTGGAAGAAGCTTCTTGGTCAGGTCGGCCCGAGTAACAGCCCAATATTCACGGGGTCTGTTTCTGGGATCTCGGAGAGGCCCCACTTGGCAAAAACTATAAATATCTCAGCCCCAAGGCTGAGAAAGGTATGACATTCTAAGCATTTCTCTCCTGATTTTGATTATTCCGATAAAAAACACTTAACTGACTTAAGCATCGAAGAGGTTTCCACCGAAAAACCCCCGGTGGTCCTTTCTAATGTGTCTTTATTTAAGCAGGTCGGGATATTCTCAGGAAAAGGAGCAGGTGTTACTGGTGAAGTTTTCAGGGCGAAATAATTGGCGCCATCTGGGGGAAGGTTGAACAAAGCTAAGACGTGAGAAAGAAGCATGGCATTACACAGACTCAGGCGGAACCTGGTGGCGGAGCTGGGTGGTACACCAAGTTTTGTTGCGCCACCTGGATCGCCAGAGACAGCAGGACCATCAGCAGCAATTAGGCCGGGCACAACACAACCCCCTCCAACCGGAGCCCCGCAAGCTGAAGGTGGATAGCTGAATGATTCCTTTCTGAGGTAATTATTTTTCCTCATCGGCAATGCGGTGGAGGTGGTCGTAGAGAAGAAATTTGTCGAACTCTCGTCACCACCCCCCAAAGTAACCCAGCCGCCGGAGATGGAGCCACCCCGATATGCCCAGCGCATGGCCAGAACTCCCTCCCTGGAAGAGGAGGAAAGATTTTTCGCCTCAGATAGCCACACCTCAAGTAAAACCAATCCAGACCTCACTGAGCAGATGCAGAATCTGCAGAGAGAGGTCAGGGAAGTTAAACAAAAAATGGCGGGCACATGTGTGCCAAGCACGGAGAAGCACTCCATTCACAGAGGCTGTCATGCGTGATGATCTACCGGGCATTTATCGATCTATGGGTATTGAGTATAATGGGACAACAGACCCGTGGGATCACTTGAGTTGATTCGAGATCGTGGCTACATTATATAAGTTTTCAGATGTTGTCATGTGTCGGGTCTTCCCCACGACCTTCATGAAATCATCTCAGCTCTTGTTTAGCCAACTGCCCCCCGTTCCACAAGCAACTTTGATGAGTTCAGTTCGGCATTCTTGCACCAATGCACCAGTTGCAGGAAATATCAAAAAAATGCCGCTAGAACTATTCAGTTTGAAGCAGAAAGAAAGCAAAAGTCTACGTGGATATATCAAGCAATTTACAGATGCCAAGCTGGAAGTGCCTTCAGCACCCAAAGAGCTCTTGGTCAATGCTTTGGCTCAAGGGCTCAAGAAGGGGGAGTTCTTCCAATCATTGGTGGTAAAGCTAGCGCTGAAATTTGGAGAGCTCTTGGAAAGAGCAGAAAAGTTTATCCACTTGGAGGAGGCCTTGAGGATAAATGACGATAGAGAGAAGTGAAGGGAACGGCCTGACAAAGAAGATATGACCCTGATGAAGAAGCCCAGGACTGATCTGGTAGGAGGTCGTCCTCGATTTGATAGGTACACACCTTTAGCCTCGCCCCAAGGAGAAGTTCTACAAGCAATTGAGCGAACCCCGACCTCAAATGGCCTAGAACGTATTCCCAAAAACCAAGAAAGGAAAAATCTGATCGATTCTGTCGGTATCACAACGAACATGGGCACGACACAGATGAGTGCACTCATATGAAGGACGAGATAGAACGAATGGTGCAAGCGGGACACCTCAAGGAATTTGTATGAGCAAAGAGGGAAGGGCTCAGATTTGACTCCTATAAAAAGGACCAGTACCAGACCAGACAAGGACGAAGTGGTGGGCGTACGAGTACACAAAAGGAGAGCCAATCTCAGGAAGTGCGAGGTGAAATCCTAATGACCACAGGTGGTGAATGGGATGAGCATTCTCGGCGAACCCAGAACAGTTATGTTCGAGCTGCGAGAGACCTGACTAGGAGAGCATGTGAAGTTGGACAGTTAGCACCGAGTCCGAACATATGCTTTTGGTCATAAGATGAGAATGTTATTCTAGCTCCACACATAGATGCCTGGTCATAACAGCCACCATTGCTAACTACAACGTGCGACGGATCTTTGTTGACACAGGAAGCTCAGCAGATATTATGTTTTATGATTTCTTTCGAAAGTTGAATTTAAATGTGGAGTTAGAAGAGGCCACGACCTTCTTGGTAGGCTTTGCGGGGGAGCCCTGAGATCGCTTGGAGCAGTGAACCTCCTGGTTACGCTAGGGAATGACCCATTTAGGCAGACTAGGTCGGTGCATTTTTTGATAGTGGATGCACCCTCCTCATATAACACAATGCTGGGACGGCCATCTTTAAGCCAATTTCAAGCAGTAATATCTGTCTATCACATGAAGCTGAAATTTCCTGCTCAGGGTGGAGTGGGCGAAGTCCGTGGTGACCAATATACATCGTAACAGATGTAGGTGGAGAGTGTTCGGCGAAATGAAGAGGAAAGGTGAGGCAAAAGGGAAAGAACAGAGGAAGCCAGACCCGAACTAATTCAGTGGGAGGAAAACCTGATGTCAGTAGAGGTAATCCCAGGAGATGACAGTCGAGTCCTGTGTATGGGAATGAATCTGAATCTAGATGTGTTGGTAGAGCTGGTTGCGTTCTTGAGAGACAATACAGACGTCTTTGCCTGGTCTCCTCAAAATTTAGTAGGGATAGACCCGACAATAGCTGAGAAGCACCTCAACATCAGCTCCATGGTGAAGCCGGTGAAACAGAGGAAGCACAACTTCGGTCCTAAGAAGAAAGCCATCATTGAAGCGGAGGTAGAAAAATTGCTGCGAGCCAAGCATATTCTCGAAATACAATTCCCAGAATGTCTCTCTGTTCGGGACGGCTCGCAAGCTCTAATCCTATTTTCTTTCACATAAAATAGTGGTCAGAACCAACTTGCCTCTATAAGAAATCATGGGTAAACCGGAGGTCTCAGGACGCTTGGTGAAATGGATAATTGAGCTCAGCGAGTTCGATATCAGTTTTGAAGTGAGAACAGCGATAAAGGCCCAAACATTGGCTAACTTCATGCAAGAAATGACCAGCTCTCCCGAGGAGAAGAAAGAGTGGACGATCTACACAGATGGCTCGGTGGGTAACCTGGGTTGTGGCGCAGAAATAGTATTAATAGACCCGAACAGTGTGACCACAGAGTATGCAGTACGCATGAACTATAGCTTATCTAATAATGGGGCAAAATATGAATCCCTGCTGAGAGGAGTTCAGATGGCAAAAGAATTGGGGACATAAAGGATATGTACGCAAGTAGATTCACAGCTTGTGTATAAGCAGATAAGGGGAGAGTTTGAAATAAGGGAAGGGAACATGCAAAAATATCTAGCTCAATTCAGTGATCTGGCTAGCACCATGGATGCTCTGATCGTCCATCAAATTCCCAGGGAAGAAAACGACTGAGCAGATTACCTGGCTAAGGTAGCCAGCTCGGCAACAGACTGCCAAGAAAGAGTAATCACCTTATTAATGGCACATCGAGGATTTGGAGACGATGAGATACATGCATTAGAGGAAGAAAGGGACTGGCGCTCCCCGATTAGGGTATATCTAGAAAAAGAAGAGCTACCTGATAAAAAGAAGGAGGCTGTGAAAGTAAGAATCATGTCGTCTTGTTTTTGCTTGATAAAGGGAGAACTATTCAGAAGAGGTTTAGACAACCTCTTTTGCGGTGCTTAAGCCTGAAGGAGAACGCCCATATTCTCAAAGAAATTCACGAAGGGTGCTGTGACAACCACATGGGTGCTAGGACCCTATCAAGCAAGATCATGAGAGCTGGCTATTTTTGGCCACAACTAAGAAAAGATGCAGAAGGCTTCATCAGGAGATGTGACAAGTTCCAGAAAAACTCTCCCCTGGTACATCGTCCTGCAGAAGATCTCATGACAATGAGCTCTCCCTGCCCCTTTGCAAAGTGGAGGATAGATCTGGTTGGACCTTTCCCCACATCCAAAGCCTAGAAGAAGTTCCTGATCGTGGCCATTAATTATTTTAGTAAATGGGTCGAGGCTGAAGCCTTAGCGAAGATTACAGAGAAGGCGGTAATGGATTTCTTATGGAAGAATGTAGTGTGCCAGTTTGGATTCCCGAGGATCTTAGTGTGACGATTTGGAGTCCCAAGGATCATGGCTATTGATTATTTTAGTAAATGGGTCGAGGCTGAAGCCTTAGCGAAGATTACGGAGGAGGCGGTAATGGGTTTTTTATGGAAGAATGTAGTGTGCCGGTTTGGAGTCCCGAGGATCTTGGTGTCAGACAATGGTACGCAGTTCATGGGAGCTCGGATTTGAGCCTGGTGCACTAAGATGAAGATAGATCAACATTTCACATCTGTCTACCACCCTCAGGAAAATGTCCAAGTCGAAGTAACTAATCGAATCCTGGTTCAGGGAATTAAGGTACATCTAGAGAATTCAGGAGGCAAATGGGTAGAGGAGCTCAGTTCGATTCTATGGGCTTATCGAACCAACCTCCAGGAAAGCACAGGAGAAACCCCATTTAGCCTAGTATATGGCATGGATGTTGTAATCCCCGTAGAAATAAGTCATCAAAGATTTCTCGATGCTCTAGAAATCATCTCGGCAATAGTACGGAGTCGACTGTAGGTGCGGTGAGTTGTCCCGAGTCGTGTCTCTCGAGGATGGATGTGATCGGCTTTCGGTTTCTCAGTCGTTCTTATCGTCGGTTCGATTAAGCTAATTTAACCCTAGAAAGCGATAATCATTTTTCGGTTTTTATAACTAAGATTTAAATTGAAACTTAAGATTTAAAAACATTGAAACATTTAAAGAACTTATGCTTTTAAGTTATTAAGTTGAAATCAATTTCTAAGTTGTAAAAGTTGTTAAGATCTTCCTTTTAAACCCTTAATTAATGTTAAGTACTTTGTTGACTTATTCAAATAAGTTGACTTTGATTTTCCCTCCATTTTCCTAATTTCAAATTATTAGGTTTTAATAGTTAATTAGTTTAAATTGTTCGTTTTTAATATAAGCTTTAATTTCC
>BMAC01000431.1:329257-340885 GCA_014905375.1 Phtheirospermum japonicum | reverse complement strand
GCAAGGACCATATAAGGTCACGAAAGTTCTTGCAGGAGGGGCTTATGAATTGGAGCAGATGGATGGAGTCATAGTACCACGAGCATGGAATGTAACAAACTTACGAAAGTATTATACATAAGATTAATGCATAAAACTTATTTATATAAATAGTGATTTGAATTTATCCATGTTTCATCACAACCTGACCTGATCGTCAGTTAAATTTTTTAGCCCCGATTGGCTACGGGATGAATATCCCAAAACCTGACCTGATTGTCAGTAAAAAATTTAGCCCTGATTGGCAAAGGGCGGATGCCCAGAAGACCTGACCTGATTGTCAATAAAAATATTTAGCCCTAATTGGCTAAGGGCGGATGCCCAGAAGACCTGACCTGATTGTCAGTAAATTTTTTAGCCCTGATTGGCTAAGGGCGGATGCCCAGAAGACCTGACCTGATTGTCAGTAAAATTTCTATCCCTTGATTAGCTTTTGGCGGATGTCCCAAAAATCCTGATCCGATCGTTAGAAAAGTTTCTAGACCCGAAGGGCTAAGGGCGAATGCCCTGAAAGACCAAATTTGATTATCGGGGAAATCACTAACCTCCGACTGGATAAGAGACAAACACCCCTGACCTGACCTGGTTGTCAATTAAGGGCATGAGCCCCAAACCTGGCATGATCGTCAGTAAAGGACGTAACCCAGTAAAGGTACACACCCTAAGAAGATCAAACCAAGGAACCAAGAGATGAGTACTCGAGCCTGGTTTGGCCAAAGAGAAATGCGTATTACAAGAGCAGTCAAGAACAAATATTCGAAAAATATAGCAAAATTTCATTAACTTAGAAGGTTTGATTACAACCACATAGGGAAGAAAATGCTTGCAGAAATTACAGATCACATAAATACACCAAGCCAAGTCATACCAACATCATGGATGAGATGAAGAAGCCCTCTTATCAGAAGCCAAAACCCGACGAATGCGCCACATCTCACACTCAATCTCGTGAAGGCATTGACGATACCTGTCCGCGCTTTCAAAGGCAAAGTGAGCCTCGCCGACGGCGGTGGTCAGTCGGCATTCTGACTCAAGTAGATTAGCCTTTTCCTCTTGTAGTTGACGGTTGAGCTGGCGGAGCTCCGCCCACTCAAGCTTGAAATGGCCCTTCTTCTGCCTTTTGCTCTCCAGAAGCTTGCACAGTTGGGAAAAATTCTCACGCAGCTGGGTGTTTTCTTCGGAAAGATGAAAGTTTTCTTTAAAGAAAGCAAGGTTTTTCTTTTTCAGGTTATCAATCTCTTCGAAGAGAGAATATGAAGCCATAATGAAAAATATGTAGAAGAGAGTTTGATTTTATAGATAAGAAGAAAGTACATAAGTTACTAGGGTTTCCTGAATTCTCAAAAACCCTATATACAAAAAGAAAAAATAAGAATAAAAACAAAGCATTGTTCATAAGTACAGACCATGGATTAATAAAAGCAAATTACAGTGCTGAACAGAGGAAGGCCCTAAGCTCCATAATTTTCAGTGTTCAGTTCTCCCCCAACTTGTTCGGTCACCCCATCGAACTCTCCGAAATCCCGCTCAAATTGGGTGTTGCCCTGAAGCTCGTCCAAGTTGGCAAAGGTAGGAGAGGGCACAGTAGCTGGTAAGGCCAAGGTCAGCAACTGTTCGGGGGGGGGGGGGGGAGAGGAGTCCAGGAAAGTCTGACGGACGCGGGCAGCAAACTCCTGGGCCCCGAGCTGATGAAGTCGGTCATCCTCTGCGACATATGTAAAGCTTGTGGGCTCTGGAGGACTCTGCAAAGGGACGAGGCGATTAAAAGGAGTAGAAGGGTTCTCGGCAGACCAATTGGGCATCCAGGCCGAGGTGTTAGTAGACCTTGGCTTCTAGAAGGAGGATGTCATACAACTCCATGGAACCAAGGAAAGCTTTCCGGGTCATCTCCCTGGTCACTTGGATAAGCCTTTACCCTTCCTCCGAGTTGAGGAAGTTGGCTCGCCCCTTGGCCTCACCCTATGCCTCACCTTCAGCTCGGGCCTCCATGGCCTTCTCCTTGCCCAACTCCATCTGTATGATCGCTTCTGCCAAGGATCCCTATCAGATCTTGAGACTGCCTCAGCTCAGCTTGGACCACTTTTAGCTCAGTCTGGGCCGTCTTCAGTTCAGTCTGAGCTGCTTTCAGCTCACCATTTCTCTCCCTCAAGCGTGCCACTAACCTCTGCTCCTTCTCTTTCAGGGCTGCATGCTCCTTAGCTAGATTAGCGTTCATCATGGATCCTTCAGCTCGTGCTATCAAAACAGCAGGGAGTGAGATGGTGCCTGAAGAGGAATGGAAATGGAAAAAGTTAGGAACTAACCCTCGCCTCATCTAGACAGTAGGACTTGATCATCTCAGCATCCGTCCACTTGTCCAGGACTCGCCGGTCAGCGGAAGGGCAATGCCCTTTGACAAAGTGGGCTGCTACATCTCCCGAGCAGTCCTAGACAGATGAGCCAATGAAGAAGCTCTTGTTGGGGATAACTATCCTGGACCCCGTGGGGACTTCCCCCTTACTAGAACGAGCCCACTTTCGGGCAACCAACACTTTCTCCTCGTCGGAGTCAGGATGGGAGGTCAGGTCAACCGCGCGAGCGGCCACCTTCTTTGGTTGAGTGGATCTTTCCATCCCGTCAGTCGCTTCCAGCTCGACCACCACCTCTGGTCTGGGCGTGGGCACGGGCTCCTCGGAAATAGCATCTCTAGCCGATTCACTAAGAGGGCTCTTCCCGATATTGGAACTAGTTCCTTGGAGAAGCGCTGCCATTTTCTTCTTCACCATCGTGATTGTAAGAAGAGTTAACCAACAAAATAAATAAAAATAATAATAATAATAATAAATAAAATAATAATAATAAAGGTAAAAATGGAGAATTTGTAGATCTGATAAATGTATAGAAATGAGGTGGAGCTGTCTTAAGCTCCGCGAGTATACCGATATCGGTGGGCAGAGGACCATTCCCTTGTTGGGAGTTGAAGAAGCTCAGGATTTTGGGTGTGAGGAGCTTGGTCAGATGAAAGACGTGCTGATTTAAGGTATGGATGGTTTTTTCCAGATATGGAGGTCGATCTCCTTTCGATAATTAGAACTGAGTTGGGAGTGTGTTAATGGTCATGGGGGAAAAGCCCCAATTGCCTGAGCATCGAATAAAGAAAAACTTCTTCCTCCAGGATTTGTTGGAGGAAAGCTTGCCGATCAAGAATTGGACGCCAGTTCAGGCGACAAGATAAAGAAAGCCGGAAGATGAATTCTTTGCCTGGAATAAGGAGAAAAACAATTGGGTTGTAGGCACAATCCCTGAAAATTGGGCCCCCAGGTGAAACCCTATCATGATTCTAAACGCATTAGGTACGAACTGATGTACCGCAATCTGATACAGCCGATATACTACTAGGACGAAGGGGTGAACGGGAAGGCTCAACCCTGCCTGAAATTGATCGATAAAAAAGGTCAGATGGTCAGGGGGAGGCTGAGAAGCCCTCTCGCCGGAGACTGGGTTTGTGAAGGAAAAGTCATCAAAGATAGGGAATTTAGTCCGTATTTCTCATAGAGTGTGGTCACTAACAGTGGACACGATATTGTCATAACCATCGCTGGGGGAGGAGGAGGTTGACGGTCGCCAGAAGCAGCTACCAAAAGATGACAGGCTAAGGGAAGAAGAGGAAGCCGAAGAAATAGAAGCGGACATAATTGAAAGTTACAGGGAAGCGAAAAAATACCTGGTTCTTAAGAGAAGGAAAGCCTTGATTGGGGAAGAAGAAAGCGTGAAATTCTTGGGAAGAAGGATAAGCACTAAGGAAAATGAGGTGGAATTGTGAAAATAAGGAAGGGGAGGATTTGGAAAATGAGTTTCTAGGAAAAGGGGGATTCGGCAGGATTTTTGCATTTAAGGCGTGTCAGAGCACGGTACTCGAAAGGACACGTTAAGGGTTGTAACTGCTAAGGTGGAATATGAGGCGCCGTAGCCCTTCCCCAAAAGACGTGACTTATTCTGAAAGAGGATTTTGTGGGATCTGTGCAATTAATGCGTGTCAGGGCAGGATATCTGAAGAGGCGTGTTGTGGATCGGATGCAAGGCGTTACAGCTCATCCCCAACCATTCGGGGGGTGGGGGACTGATTTGTGCGACCTGATCTGATGGCAGGTTGCCGAACAATTTGGATAGACCTGGTTGTGATGAGCTGAGTTCATGTCTTAGGGAAAGAAATTTGAGACAAGGGACGAGCCATTGGCCCGATGAAAACTATCCTGACCTGATCCGAAGTCTTGGATAAGGTTTCGAAGGATCAGGTCAAGAATTTGGAGATCTTAGTGACAGAGCTGGCTTGCCTCTTTTTGGAATAAGCTTCTTGGTCAGGTCGGCCCGAGTAACGGCCCAAAATTTGCGGGTTCTGTTTTCGAGATCTCAGAAGGGTCCCACTTGGCAAAAACTATAAATATCTCAGCCCCAAGGCTGAGAAAAGTATGACATTCTAAGCATTTCTCTCCTGATTTTGCTTATTCCGATAGAAAATGCTTAACTGACTTACGCATCAAAGAGGTTTCCACCGGAAAACCCCAGGTGGTCCTTTCTAACGTGTCTTTGTTGAAGCAGGTCGGGATATTCTCAGGGAAAGGAGCAGGTGTTACTGGTGAAGTTTTCAGGGCGAAACATCGGGTTAACGTAGTCCATGTTATACTCACCAAAAGGAGCCAAGAAGAAATCCTTATAAAAATTGATGATGTGGGACTTGATAGCCGAAGGATCTTGGATGACATCCTAGCTAATCATTAAAATGTAAATTCCGTACTTCATCTTCAAATAATGGTGAAAAAAGAGGCCTTAGGGTTTCCATCTACAAGCTACTTTGGAGACTCGTTTGGCGCAAAAATTTGTGAGTTTGATGAAGAGTATTATTCACAAGAACTTGAAGATATATATCTTTAATACCTCTAGCCTCGGGCAAGCCATGATGTTCAATCTGAAGTTGTATCCCACCCAAATTTGGGTTTGCATCTTCCAACCAATGATGAATACCACCAAACATAGTGTGATTCCACTCCCTTAAGCAAGAGCAGAGTTGCTTAAGTTTGATCATGATAACGTGAATCAAATTAGTGATGTGCACAAGCTGCATCCAAGCGTACTCATCATAACTTGCAAACTCCACATGAGACAACCACATCTTCTAATAACAAAATGGAAGGGGACCTACCACAAGGTGATCAACCCCGGAGAAAAAAATTTGGTGATGGTCTAAGCGGTTACGATCTAAAACTTACCCCAAAGGGTGACTCCACAAATCAAGAACCTTTGAATGGGCAACCATCTGATCCAGTCTAGCTGCAAGTCTACCAAACAACACCCAAGAGATGCTCCAAGTAAAACGATTGCCCATCATTGACACACGCACTAAATTAGCCCCATTAATAAAATCACAATACTCCTAGCAGGGAGCGGTGAAAACCGGCGCACCTACTTGCTACTCATAGCCCCGATAATCGTGTTGAAATCACCCATCAGCAACAAATCGTCTGGTGCCAGGTTCAATATATCATCCAAAGTGAAAACCTATCTTTCGGGCGGTTTTGCGCATTAAATAAACCAACGTGGAAAGATAAAAGACCAAGGCCAACCTTCAATATACACCCATGAGACAACACATTGATGCATTATAAGAAAGAATATTTGACGGAGAAAACACCCTAACGTCCAAAAAAAATGTTAGATCTTAATGTTTTTGAGACTAAAGTGAGCCCCAAAGCCTCCCAGTAAGCACTAGAGGTAGAATTAAAATGCACCTTTGTTTCCTCAATTACTAGTAAATCGGGTCTGAACTCCACACACCACTCTCAAAGAACATTCATAGACTGAGAATTACCAATACCCCAGGTATTCCAAAACACGAAGTTAACCATGAAGAATATCTTGGAGTGGTGGTAACATTTGGGATAAAAAAGGTTGGAACCGGATGGGGTCAAAGAAAGATAAACATCTATAGCGGTGTCGTGAATTTCATTTTCACCGGAGTTACTTGAGCCTTAGTTTGACTGTCATGTATTTTAGTAACTCTTGGGACGAGATGCAGATTGGCGAGAGTGTATTGAACTTCTATTCTGGCATTAACAACATCTTAAGAGCCAAATCAATCGCAGCAGTTCTACTATCCAGATCTGAGTTAACTTGCATTCCCGAACTACCCTCATAAAGATCAATTTGCAATTCATTCTCTTCATCGATCATATCCGCTCCTTTGGTTATCGGGAACGTGCACATTACCAACTACCATCTTCAAGGTTTCTTAAGGACTACAAGATTAAACGTATAAATGGTAGCAAGGGGCAATGGAGCCGAACACGAGCTGCTAATAAGAGGCAATCGAATTCAGGCGATGAGTCCGTTCAGGATTTATTGTGCGATTAGTTTTGTTGTTAACTCTACAACCTTTAAGATTTTATTCATCATGATGGTTGGTATTCCGTAAGAAACAAGCGATAATTTTGAAAATTATATATTCACCATTGTATTTAAAATATTTAATGGGTGATTTAGTCTATACCAAAACTGACATAAACATTTTGCCTTTTTAGTAAGCAGTAGATAATCATCATTTTTATTGTATCAACCCATGTAACACACTGGTTTTTCCCTAATAAAATATAAAACCATTAACTTTATAGTTCAAACTCGAGATTGTAATTAAAAAATCATATAATGCTCACACAATTTCTACATTTTTAAACTTAAACATTAATATGCTTGGCTCTACTAGAATAGATTATACTTTATACTCATATATACACCTCACTTGGGGTTGTTTGGACTAGGTTTCGTTGGAATTTTGAATTCTGGTATTCAGAATCTTGAGTATTCAGAATTCTGTAAATAGTAAGAATCTTTGTTTGTTATAGGATTTAAAATTCTTTACTTTTTACTGTAGATGTCAAATCATGTCTGGAAAGTGGATGATAATGTATTTTTATATTGTATTTGATGTCAAATCATGTCTGAAAAGTGGATGATAGTGTATTATTATAAAAGAGATGGGTGTGGGGTTAGGTGTAAGAAATAGTTTGTTGTGGATTGAAAATTAGAGTCGTAGAAAAAACGAGGATTGGGATTCAGAATTCCAATCCTGGTATTCGCAGTCTTAGACCAAACAAATCTTACACAACTGACACACTTTATAGTGAACCAATACTTCCCTTTTAGTTTGATTGACTCCGCCAGTCTAACGTCCATGTGAATAGATGTGTCAATCTGATTAAACCCCACTGTTTTTAATCGGCTTACAAATCGTGAGTTAAAAAACAGGTGGACCATGAACTGTAACCAGTTGATAGAGAACCAGTTACGGTTCTGATTTGGACTGCTTTCCCATTCAGTTCAAAACCGTCGGTGTTTTTTATAACTGGCAGTTTATTTTGTTTTTATTTTTTACTTTTTATATATTTTGGAAAGTTTTAAAAATAGAATAAAAAAAGGAGTTAAAAAATAAACGAGAAACTTAAATAAAATTTGAAGAATTAAGTTTAAAAAAGAGTTTTGAAAAATTGTTTATTTGAAAAAAGTACTTGATGTTAATTCTAATATTAGAAATTAAAATTCAAGGTTTTTAGCTTTTAATATTAGAATTAACTTGTTTGCATATCCTTATAGAGAAACCAAAGTCCACGTAGTTTGGGTTTTATTTTTTATGGACAAAATAAAGAGTTTAAAAAAAATTTATTTTTTTAAAAAAGAACTTGATTTTAATTCTTATATTAGAAATTAAAATTCAAAATTTTAAATTTATCTTTAATATTAGAATTAACTTACCTGCGTATCCTCTAGGGTGAGCACAGTCCGGTTAGGTTCTGGAATTTGGAAATCTCCAGAACTGTACCATTATTTCTCAGTGTGGTTCGATTCGAAAAAAAATCAAAGTCAATGGTTCTTTTTTGGTTTCGATACGGTTCAGTTCAGTTTTTGAATAATATTCATTTTATGTTCAAATTATAATCATAAATTAAAATTACTAGATTATTTTGAGTTTTAACATTTACTTCTTAGTTGATGATTAATTAAGATACAAAACTAATAAAAATAGTATTTTACTTATTAATTATTGAATATAATGAGGTTTATAGCTATTTTAATACAATTATAAATCGGTTCAAGTATTGATTTTTGGTTCGATATAAAGATTTTTAGGGGACTAACAATCTATAGATTTGTCTCGTCAAAAAAATCGGGACAGTTCAGTTCGGAGATTGGTCAAATGTCAACGAAGACTTTTTGGTTTTGGTACGGTTCGATTTAGTTTTTGGTACGGTTCTGGTATTTTGAAGTCCCGTGCTCAGCCTTGGTATCCTCACATAGGAATCAAAACCCAAGTAGTTATTATTTATTATTTTCTAAGAGTTTAAAAAAATTCAAAAAATGACTCGGTTTTAATTCTTATATTAGAAATAAAATTAAAAATTAACTCTTAATATTTGAATTAACTCTTGTCACGTAGTACTTATACTTAACTTACTTACCTACATGAATAGTGGAGGAAACTCGTCTTTATTCATTCATTGCTATCGTCGCTTCCCGAAGCGCTATCATAATTCATCGAGCTGTAGTTCTTGTTCGTGTTTTTCGACTTTAATCCAATCGTTCATTAACATTTAGCTTTTAAGATTCTCAGACAATAAGTTAGAACGTCAATCATCCGACACAAAACCTCCCGTGCTAAAGGCTTGTTCAACGAAAATTGTTGAACCAGAAAGGACGAGAACCTCCTTTACAACCCTAGAAAGTGTAGGAAAAAAAAGTCATTCTCGACCAATACTGCACAAGATCATTAGTACCACCGGGCCTTTTTGGCATACTTTGTGATATAAGATTACGTAAATAATATTCTAATTCTTGAGTTCGACTAGCACTAGACCTTTATCGTTTTCGGTTAGTATTCTCAATAAATCTCATATATGGGATTAGAGCTTGTCGAGGGCCGTTTAACAATGGTCTTACATTAGAAGTGCTACCAACATTGGGTGAAGGTGAAGATGAAGGTGGATCATTAAAATCACTACAGTTGTGGGTGTATTCATTAAAAAAGCAAATAAAGATTGTTTAACTCGTTGGGTAAGAAATAGGGGGTTAGTAATGCCTGAATTTTCTAAAAAAGGCCCTAATGCTTCATAATAAACTGAAAGTAAATTTTCTAAACCTTCGAATCGATAATCCGGATCTAAAATTTCCGCAATCATAAAACATCAGGATTTATAAAAAGTATTTGATCCATTTCGTCAACATGCTAGTAATACAACCACCTAATTGAGGCGACTCGAGTAAAGAAGTACTAATAAGTATAATTTGAATACATTGATCAAGAAGAAGTGTAGATGTAGGATAATAAACATCGAGTAAAGTCACGGTTACGTCGTTAAATATATTCAAAAGAGACATCATATTATAACAATCATCACAGGCTTGGGAAAATAAAATAAAATCTGCATTTTGAGTAGGAAAAAAAGAACAACACGCTTCTCCATATTCAAAAGAATGATTTAGCAATTTATAGGTTGTCAAATAAATAGAAAGTTTTTTGGGATGTAAACCATGTTTTGTCAATATTTTTGCCATTTCTTGCAACAGAATCATTTTTTTTTTAATTTTTTTTTTTTGCAATATGAAATACCACACTCCTAATCAGAGCAATTTCAATTTTAAAAGTAGATAAACTATCTTAAATATAGAAATTTAAAATATGAAAAATGCATTTAACATGAAATATTTTGCAACCAATAAAAGGATGACAATAACTTTTTAGCAATTCTAAACTAGTCGTATTAGTTGAGGCATTATCAAATGAGATTGAAAATATTTTGCTAAGTAAATGATACTCGGATAAAATAGCGGATATTTTGTAAAAAGTATTTGACCGCGGAATGCTGACTATTAAACTCCCATATGTGAATTCAAACGTTTTTGCAAAACCCAACAATTATTAATCTAATGACATGTAATTCCCATAGAATTATTATTCTGATGGGAATCCGTCCAAATATCCAAACATATTCAGACATTATGTGGCAAACTATCGAATAAAAAAATCACATTCAATTTATATTCACCAACCATCCTATAAAGATCGCGAGAAACCTTATTAAGTGAAATACTAATGCTACATAGATTAAATGCACCTCTAATATAATTCTCATAATGACTATTATGCGCATGATTAAAAGAAAGACCTATAATGACCAAAAATCATGCAAGAGATTTTCTATGATTATTTTCGATATATTGAAATAAATTAGAACTCGTATCTTGACCGCCGAGCCTGACGGTAGATGAAGACAATGAGCTTATTTGTGTTTGAGATCTATCAACGTCAAATTTGTCGGGATGTTTCTTCTCCATGTGTGATGTCATCATTCCGTAACTGATATTATTACCACCGAAGGCGTAATGCTTCGAGCAATAGTTGAATTGTGCCTGACTTGCACCATCAATCATCGTTTTTGTGAAATGATATATGAAGATGGGGATTGGTATTCTTTCGCCTTCGATTTTCTTAGAGGCGGTGGTGGCATAGCACGGGTAACACCCCTTCTTCCTCATCTTCATCAAGATTGACGTGGGTCGGTGGCTCATATTCTTCGGAGGTGGGTAAATCCTCATCGAATTGGACTTGACTCTATAATTTATCAATTTCTTGCGCCGTCATCTCATCGAAAACATAATCGTAGGTGACGGCCGAAGTTCCTCGGCCTCTGACTCGAGGTCCTCGATCCCGATTAGTATTAGTATTAGTATTTGTATTACGAGAAGAGGTTGTCATTATAATATTATGAAAAAAATATTATAAAAACAAGAAGAAGATTTATAATTGATAGTATTTTTTCACAAATTCACAACTTAAAACTTGAAAATATAAGAGAAGACGAAGAAGATTGAGAATGAATTTATGAGAATTAGTGTTGGAGAGGGATGTATTTATAGGTGCAGAAATAGATTTTAAAAAAAATTAAAAGATAGCTATTAGCCGATTTCGGTTAATCGGGCGGATTTTTTCCAATGGCTATTTTTTCTAGCCGTTGATCGAGGTCGTTGATTTCAAATCCTCAAACTAACAATTCATCAATATTTCTTTTCCTGTTAAACTTGCGGTTGCGGTTCGAAAATCTTACGAACCGTAACTGAATAACTGGCTCACCATTTTGGTTTTAACCATAAATTGTGATCAACAGTTAAACGAATCATTGATCACTACAAAAAAATCCGGCAATCCTGATGGCCAAATTAAAATCCTGACGGCCATAGGCCGCCAGGAACGCTGACGGGTTGACCGTCAGCGTGTATATATATATTTTTTTTAAAATATATGCTGACGGGTTGACCGTCAGGATCCTGACGGCCATGGACCGTCAGCGTATATATTATTATTTTTTTTAATTAAAACTTATATCCTGACGGCCATGACCGTCAGCGACGCCAAAACAATATACTGACGGGCAATGCCCGTCAGTATAATAAAGCGGGATAAACTCCCGCTTATTCGCTGACGGTTTACTGGCGGCCTCTTTTGCTGGCGGCCATGGCCGTCAGTAACGCCGCCAGCATTGTTTTCCGCCAGTAAGTCCGCCAGCA
>BMAC01000431.1:313784-324095 GCA_014905375.1 Phtheirospermum japonicum | reverse complement strand
CCGTCAGTATATCAAATACTGACGGCCTCCTGACGGATTATGGCCGCCAGTATATTTGCGGTCAGGATTGTAGAATCCTGACGGAAATTGTAACCCGCCAGGAATGCCGGCGGTTTCGTTGACGGCTTGTGCCGCCAGGAAATGCCCGCCAGTATTCCTGTCGGGTGTTACACCGTCAGCATTATTGGAGGGTTTACCCGCCAGTATTTACTGGCGGGTACCTCCGCCAGGATTTACTGGCGGGATTAATAAACAAATGAAATAATTAATTTTAATTAAATTAATATTAATAATAAACATTCCTGGCGGCTTTTTGGCCGCCAGGAAATCCGCCAGTAATGCCGAATTTTTTTGTAGTGGATCTAATTAAATTGGAACCGCCGGTTTGCCAATTAACCGGAACCAGATTCACATCTCTACATGTAAAGTCAATTCAAATTGTCCTCTACTCACATTTCCATCATTTATTATTATTATTATATATTATTATTATTATTATATCAACGTGAATAAATAAACTAATAATTAGCAGAAATTGAACTCATTATGAGTGATTCGTCAGCCTATGAGCAGAAGAAACACGATTTATTATTTAATTTCTACAACTAAATATAAGTAAAGTTTGCTGTTTTCTAGTTACTAGCATTTATTTGGGCTGAAAGCAATATATTTATTGGCCAGATTGTAACTGACACGCATACCCTGCTGCTGCACATTACCGATAATAGACATTGAGTCCAACACCCCTGCGAACGCAAAGCAAAATTTCCCCGCATTGTCCACCGGTATCAGGTAATTGGTCGGCGGGAGCGGTAGCGTTTTACCCCCGGCGAACTGAAACGACACCGTCGGGACAGTCACTCTCGCCATTGTAGATAAGTCGTAGCACGTGTCGAACAAGGAGAAGCCGGGTGCCAAAGGTAGGTTCCGAGTCATGCTGGCGAACGCACCCCGGAATAAGTCGTAAACCTCCGTCCGAAACCGAGTCACTGCGGTGCCGGAGTCGATAATCACCCCGCCTCTCCCATCCCTACCTATTTCAAACAGGTACGGCGGGATCTGAACCGGCCGGCCGCCGACGCTGATCCCGATGAGGTCCACGTAGCGAAATGTGTTAATAAGTGGGTTGCTGAGCAGTGGCGCCAGGACCGAGTCGGCGGGCTGTGTGGAGTTGAAGTCCAGAGTGGAGGAGGAACTGGAGTCGCGGTTCACCAAGCAGTAGGAGAAGGACGTGGCTTTGATTTGAGAAGGCAGAGACAAGGGCCCGCCGCCGAGGCCCAACAAGCCAGCCGCGCCGGCGAACAAGCCATGGTTGTTGTGGCCGCAGCCAAGCGCCACGTTGGGCACAGAGGCTGATGAGCCGAAGGAGATCGTTTCGGTGGCGAAGTTACCAAGGGTATAGGAGCCGTCCCCGTAAGTGACCTGGTAAATACAGGCGTCAACGCGGCAGGCAGAGACCTGAAGAGACTCGCACTCACGGGAATTGCAGAGGAGAGGCTTGTACGTGGAGGAAGCAGATGGATTGAAAATAGGGTCTGATTGGCGGTAGCAATGGGAGCAGGGATTGCACTGGAGCCAGGTGACGTCGCTGCCGCTGTCGATGGTCATGTAGAATTCCATGGCGGGTCGACCCACTCCAATGCGGGCGAAGTACTCTCCGCTCCCCTGCCTCACTCCGGAGATGACTGGGGATTCCAGTTTTTGCGGCTGGGATCTGGACAGGATGCAGTGCACATGAGCCTCATCCCGGACAAGTCTGGAAAGAGTGAGACTAGTGTAGTTGTTATTGATGTTGTCAAAAGGAAGAGAGGAGCGAGGGTGGAGAGTGAGGAACAGCCCGGAAGAGTTTCTGAATTGCTGTCCTGTGGAAGAAGTTGAGAGTTGAGTAGAGAACACTTGACCGGTTCGCTGTAAAGAAGCGGAGACGTCAAAAACTTGAAATTGTTGGTCATGTGATGATGAAGAAGAAGTATATGAAATGAGAGAGAAGATTAAACAAGCAACAAAAGAAACAGCAAAGCCGGCCATGCTTGTTTTTACTTTTTTCTTGGGCTAAGAAAAGAGGTGTTTGGTAATTAGTATAGAGTTTGATAATTAAGGATTTATATAAATGCAAAGGGGGCGGGGAGTAAATAATGCAAGCTGTTTAAAGTCAGACTGCATTAAAAGGTGGAAAGTAGCCACAAAGTTAGTGAGATCAAAAGAGATGAAAGGTTCTAGACTAGTATGATATGCCTATCATACTCGGCTCCGTCCTATTTTATTATTATATTATTATATATTTTATTATTATATTATGGAGATTAAGAATTTAATTAGTATTATAATTATATGTATCAAATAATTATAATATTATTTTATTTAAAATAATTAAAAATTCGAAATAATAATTGTATAGGTAAGTTTAGTAAATAATAATTAATTTTTAGCAAATACCTGTGTTAGGTCAGATTAACGGGTCATGACTCGTTAGGCCATCTGACCCGTTATTATAATGTAATCGTTTTTGTACTGTGATATATTGATATTTGTACTGTAAAGTATTAGTTTTTCATAAATCTCTTACCCGTGCTATGATGTATTGATTTTGTACTATAATGTTTTTGTACTATGATGTATTGGTTTTTTATTATAATGCATTAGTTTTTGCACTATAATGTATTGATATGAAATTTTGGCCTAACGGATGATCCGTTAGTCCGGCCTAACAAGAGTGTTGCCCATTCTTTTTATTGGTAAGGTAAATAATAATAAGAATTCTTTTTTCAAAATATAAATATGACAAATAAAATAAAATTTTAAATTGCGACGAATAGAACGAAACGGATGGAGCATTGTTATTGGTGTAATGAATTTATATTTTCTTTAAAATTTTTATTTTTAATTACGAAGTGTTGTTTTGAGGGAAAAAAATCCTTTAATATATTAATCAAGTATTTGAGTGATAAAGATAATAGAGTCACGTTTTCTTTTAATAATGCGACTTTTGAATCTAAAAGTATTATTTTACATTTTCAATAAAAAGTAACACTTTTTTTTTGACAAATATCACTTAGAACATCAATAAATGTTAATTTGTATCTTAAATAAAATCATCAATTTCTTTTTGAAAATTATCACTATTAGTTTTAAATGTATCACCTTACAATTTGCATTTTAAATTATTGTATATTGATTTTATAAGTATTACTTTATAATATAATATATACTAGTGATACTTTTTTGTGCAAAAATAATATTTTTATAGTTAAAAATGATAGTTTTAAGAGAAAAGTGAATATGTCACAGAGATTAAGTTTCGTGTGACGATCACATAAAAGTTTTTATTCACATTGTTTATATTCCCAAATCCTTTCCAAATATATAGTTCAATATTTTTTTTAATTTTATTTGAGATAATTCAATATTTAGTTCATTTTCTATAATTAATACCTTACTGTCCCAAAAGGTTAGACTTATATAGTTATATACCTTACTGTGTTTTTGGTATACCATGATATTCGGTACGGTACGGTATCAATACTGAAATATTACAGTACAGTATCGGTATGCGAATAAGAAAAATTGGTAATTCGGTATATACCGAAATATAGAGAAAATATTGATATTTCGGTATATATATACCTAAATACCGAAAAATATTGGTATTCGGCCAAAAATATCGGTATTCGGTATACAATTTTTGTAATTTTTTTGTTGCATTCGGTATGAAACGGTATAATACCTATACCGTCCATGAATTTGGCATACCGGTATTTTCGATAGGGTACAGTATGTGCCGTGTAATTTACCAAAAATTCAGTATGCCAACGTTCAGTATACCGACATATTTGGTACGGTATCGGTATGAAGTTTTAGGTATATGTTCGGTACTCTATCGGTATGGACAAAAAAAATAGGTATACCATACCGACCCAGCCCTAGATAGAGTAAATATATCATCCTTTTTATCTATGCAGCTATAGTTAATTAATTATTTATTCAATGTTTACTCGATTTACGTAAAAATTAATCTAAATAAGTGAAATAGTGCGGTTTTAATATAATAACTAACAGTATACATAGATATGAAAATAATAAATATAATAATAAGTTTATCATTTTGGAATATTTAAAATAGCAATCAAGTCAATCATTTGGACGAGGGAGTAATTTTTATTCCATTCTTTTACTTTCATAATATTTAATATTTGTTTTATAACTAACATATGTAACATAGGTTTAATCAAGATAGAAGTAAATCAACAAAATATAGTACATTTTTTTAGATAGACGAAGATGTGTGAATTAATAAAAAGAAAAAAGATTTTAGTAAAATGCCACTCAAATTTCATTTATTTAAAAATGCCACATGGCCTTGTAAGAAGACCACAATACCCCCTCAAACATTAAAAAAAAAAAAGTTATTTCCCCTCCTCCATCTTATTCATATGCACATAAGAAGTGAAACCTACAAAAAAGAAAGTTCTATGATTTTAGCTCGGGCTCAAGGAGTGGAACATTTTACATATGGCTCAATAATCTCGTTCGCTAATGACAATGAATTTTTGTCCGAGAATTTAAGGGTATTTCTGGACTATGATTCATTGAAATTCTAAATCATGTTACTCAAAATATGGGGTATTGAGAATCTTATGAATAGTAAGAATTCTTGTTGTAAAATTCAAAGTTCTTTACTTTTTTTTACTGTATATGTCAAATCATATCTAAAAGTTGGATGATATTGTATTATTACATTATATTTGTTTAAATTTAAAAGAAGAGAATAAACATGACGTGATTGAAAACAGCGAATTAGATAAATGATTGCAAAAATGATAGATATATGGTATACATTGGGTTTCAAAAATTGTTGGTTGGATATTTAAATTTCGAGTTTTTAGCAATAGTGAGTACTTAAAATTCAGAATCCGAACCTAATATTTTATATCCTTGTCCAAATATAGTATTAAAAAAATGAGATGCCCACGCACCAACAACATTGTCGACTTTCAGACGTGATTCTGGCCGCATCACAGATCAGTGGTGATGGACAAACTACCTACGGAAAGCTCTCCGAGTGTAAGGCGCATTATGATTAGGTATTGCAGTGATTGACTTCAGTTTCAGACGTAAGTCTAGAATGAACGCCCCCTGCCCTACATGTTGGACAATGAACTTTCAGGGCGATTCCCACCAACTAAGGACCACGGGCATGTCATGAGATTTTGGATGGTGGCCACAACTATTATTCCTTATTTTTCTATAAATTATCATAAAGGGACCGCTTTTCTTTATTTCATCTGGCATTCTACGCACATGTTCTGTCACCTTGGCTAGGCTATTCCCACATGATAGTCTAGATTAGATGAAGACCAACAATGGACCTAAGTGCAGCTTGTATTTGAAGAAAGATGAGTTAGAATAAACTCTCCCTGAGTGGAGCCTTTGCACGTGCACTGGGATGAACTGTTGCCTAAGAAATGACATCTCAACTTTAATGTTTTTGTGGGCGGGAAATAAGGAGTCGTGATTGTTCTAAACTATCACGTCCTATATGAGGCCTTGTGTTACGACAAATATTTTCCTTAATATATCCTTTAATTTTTGTTCCCAATTTTTCTTACACATTTTCTTTTTCTCTCCTAAGATTTTGTACTTTCAAAAGTTTCCGACCAGATTTTCATGCTCTCTTAGGTCAAAGTGACCCCATCCATTATTTTATAGGAATTCTTCTCTTCTTTACTATCTTGGATACATTGAGCAATGCTGATAATCCCATCAGTCGGGTCGTCAATCAAGATGGATCCAATTTGATAGTTACGAGCCATACTTTTACGGTTATTGACCTAGAAGATTGGACCACCCTTGATGCGGGAATGGTTGGTATATTTTCATTTCCAGAGTATCCTCTCTCCTTAGCCCCGAAGGCCAAAAGAAGAAAGAGAAAACTCTTTCAAGAGACCATTTTCGGTATGCAGCTTGTCTGGCGAGGAACTTTTTGGTCATTTCGGTGGGTTTTAGGCTAATTCTCATCGCGGTTTTGTCATACCCCGAGTGCACATCAATTAGAATCTGATGTCAGGCCTTAGTGCAGCTGGAAGGGCAAAATCTTCTAGTTGGATCACTAAGAGTAGCCTCCCTTCCAAAATGGCCAAAATTCTGAATATATTTTTGCAATCTATCTAGGCACTGCGCTGAAAGAGAAGCTCTATAATTTACGATAGGGTCATCGAATTCTTAGTTTAGTTCATCTTTTTTTTTCATACAAGGATGAGCGTGCTCATCATGCCGTAGAGTGTCTTACAATAATGTATGAATAGTGCTTGAAGTTCGGGACATCTCTACCTTTCCCAGGCTTCTTATTTGACTGGTTGGTGAGGTGGGGGTTGGCGTTTGGGCAGATCCATCATTTTTCTTGGGCCCTCATATTAGGCACCATGGTGATTTTCCACAAGTAGGGGTGGCCACTCCTAATGTTTGAGGAGATTGAATGTCTCTACCAGTCATAAACCTCTCAACCGACGAGCCCAGGCTAATTCTATGCTAGTGCTCGTCTTGAGTAGTATCAGTTTCTGGTATGTGGTGTCCCCTAATCTACGTTCATGTGGAAAACTTCATGGTTCTGAAGTGGTGTGGATTAGCAGTTGCCAAATAAGTATAGATCCGCTTGACCTAATCTTCCAACTCGTTTCATTAAATCTATGAGTTAGTGTTTACTTTTCTTTGCTGTTGATTACTTTTTCCTTTTTGCTTTCTATTTTATTTATGATGCATCTCTCTATTGGGCGCAGATCCTTTTGATACTATCATGCTGAGCCAAGAGTTTATTTATTTTTTGGACTTTATCGACCTTCGCTCTCTAGAAAAAGCATAAGCTTGCATACTTATTAACTCGCAAGAATAGGGTTGTCGTAGGGCTTGACACGCGACCGCTTTTATCTCCCTTTGGACGTGTTCTCCCATGTATATAACTCTCCAGTTCAACCTTTTCTTCTTTTGCTTATTTTATTTCGGTGGTCATTCCTCTTACCTATCTTTACTCTTTGCAGTCATTTATCCCCCAACTCTAAAGAGGATGAATGATGATGATTCTGAGTCTACCCAGCGATATGCCATAGAGACGATTTTGGTGATTACTCCCCACCCTCCCTCCAAGAAAACGAGTAGGAAGAGAAAAAGGCTTATGGTCATGGGTCCTTTGACTTTGGGCATTGTGGGCCGTCAGATTTTGGCCCCTGAAGCAGAGCACACCAAAGATGTCAAGGTTTGTCCTTAGTGTCCCTGTCCCCCCCCCCCCCCCCCCCCCCTCTTTCTACCGACTTTAACCCGATGGTGTAAATTCGATAAAAAAACCCTAATCCACAAACTTTCACCAAATTTCAATCAAACTCTAAAATCTTTCTCTCCTCCTTCTCTCTATAATTTCGTCACCTCCGGCGGACCATCTTCTCCTAGCAAATTGGAGGTTCTCCAACCTTCCCCATTACTTGCTGATGACAACCCACTTACCAATTTTAAGATACAAACTCCAATTGAGGCCAATTCGAGAATCTTCGCCGTCGCGGGTTCCGATCCCCTTTTGGTTCAAAATGTCAATTCGCTGGTCGGTGGCCCTCCGGCCAAATTGGATATTCACCAACCTTAACCACACCAAGTCGATGCCAACCCAGGTTCCAATTTGAAGAATCGGGATCCAATTGTGACCAATTCGAAATCCATCACCGCCGATCCCCTCCCGCTTGAAGAAGGTGAAATCGGCCAAACTAACGCGATTCGTTTTGCCCCGGGTGTTCAGAATTCTCACTTGGATGATAGCGTTGTTGATCCTTCCCTGAATTCGGCCATTGTCAAAACCTGTTGCTCGCTTGAAGAGAGAGAATTGGCTGTCGTCGCCACTGCAAGGGCTGCCAGCTTACGGCCTGCTCCATCACCGACCTTCGAGGTCCCTGCGCCTCCCGGCCCGGCTGCCCCGACAGCATCCACCCTCGTGAAATCCTTTGTGGAAGCGGTTTCGGCAGGCGATTCAGTGAAGAAGCAAGCAAGCAAACCCGGAGTTCTTTGGTCATTATGGCGGGTCGGGTCTGCAGACAAGAGCTCCGCTCCGTAACTATTGAACCCTTCTCATTTCAGCTTTTTTAATCGGTTAAATTCTATTGCATTCCGCGCTTTGTGAACCAATGGCTGCAAAGTACTGACTTGACGCCGCGGATAGCACCGCAACTGGACAGGCATCTCGTGTTCCCTCTGATTGAATTTTTGCAGGAGATTGGTTTGTACCTGGAGGAGGATATTCTGAAGGCGAAAATCGAGCTGCTCAATCAAACGAACATGGTCGATTACGCCATGGACATCCACAAATCCCTCTACCGCTCTGACGACGTTCCACAGGGTATGCAACTGTGTTTTGTGGATTTTAATTTTGAATGGTTCTGTGAATTGATGTGCGCTAGGGTTTGGTTTGTCAGATGTGGCGTATGTTGTTTACGTGTGGTTTCCTTGATTGGTTTTGCAGTTTTCATCTTTCCTTTCTCGAATAAATTTAATTCGAGCCACCTAGAATCGCCACCTAGAACCCGGAGTCCGGCAATTCCTCACCAAACCCCTTAATATCAATTGTGAGTATATGGATTCGATTGAAATTGAATTGTTGGAAAAGGATTAGTACTGACATAGCCATTCCGAATGGAGTTATTGTGATGATTTGGGGTTATGGTTGAATCTTAACTATTATCTGTGCCTGATGGGTAAAAAGAAAAAAAGAAAGGAAAAAAGAAGAAGAAGAGAATAATGAGAATCTTTTATTTCCAATTGGTATATGAAATTCTGTTTCCGTATAAGTTCTTAGCGAAAACCTTATATATCATAGATTTCTTCTAATTGGTGATTTAACGCATTAGAATGGTGATTAGGGCAATAATGAGTTCTGTTACTTTTATTGTATATTGCATCTCTTACATAAATAAGTATAACCGGACATTTTTTGCCGTCTTCTTCAAAATATGTTTTTGTATTCTAGCTGCAGAACATTTAAAAAATAAAAAAATAATGATACGGTGAGGATAGGGGTAGTTATAAAAGATGGGTTTCTGTAAATGAATACTTAAGTTTCTTGTTGGCTGTTGCTGGTTTTTGCCTATCCATTTAATGGTATTTATAGGATCTCCATTTTAATTATCCTGGCTCCTTTTACTATATTTGATAGGAATGTGCAAGCGATTAAATTAAGCATCTGTTTTCTGTTTTACCTTGTAAAATGAATGACTTGGTGGGCACTTTTCAGCTTCTCATTCTGCATGCAGATCATGTTACTGTAAGCTATGCTAGGAGTGGTGGGCCAGGGGGGCAAAATGTCAACAAAGGTGTGGGATGCCTCGTTTTTCCGTTGGTGCCGTTTTCTCAATTAGACAATCTTCTGAGAGTTGAAAGCACTAATTGGATTTTTATGTTTCCAGTAAACACCAAGGTTGATATGCGGTTTAATGTAAAAAATGCACATTGGCTGAGTGAAAGGGTGAGGAAAAGATTATGCAAATGGTGAGTTGTTGTTTTCTATCATTTTTAGGTTTTAATACATATATTAGTTTTGAGTGTTTGTTGTGGCATGTTTATATGAAAGGATCATTCCGATATTTAACTGTAGATATTATTACATTTTTTTTAATGGAGATGTTTATATCTTCCGACTCTTAATATCTGATTGGTTGGCAGGAGAAGAACCAGATCAATAAAGATGGGGAGCTTGTGATCTCTTCGACGAAGACTAGAACTCAGAAGTACGGGTTTGCCTGCTACTCTTATATTTTTTTCCCTTCTTTGTTGTAGCTGGAGCAATTGTTAATACATTGTATTGTTTTAGGGGCAACACCGAAGATGCTCTCGCGAAACTACAAGTATTCACTTACTAAAAAGGAAAGGGATAATTACATAACTACACCTGAGGTTTCAGGTATTTTCAAAAAGAAAATGTAAAATTTTCAAAATTACAACAAAATCCCTGATGTTTGATTTTGTCTTAATTTTATTGAGGGGTGGGGTGTGGGGGTGTAACTTTGGGATTTTGATTTTTTTCTTATGAAGGGGAAAAATGTACACCGGAATCAAATCTTAAGGGGTTTTCTATAATTCCAAAACTTCTCTGGGTTTTGTAAGTACACCAAACCTCGGCAATTCCTCAATCCAGATCATGTGCTTCATATGATATTTCATACTCGCAGCACTTGTTGTTTTTTCTCAATGAAATATAAATATGCAGGATTTGGAGAAGGTGCTGAAGTCAAAGCACAGTGATGACCCTGATTTTGCAGCTTGTATGCTTAAACAGGTATATGA
>BMAC01000431.1:243854-291590 GCA_014905375.1 Phtheirospermum japonicum | reverse complement strand
GGCCTTTACCGTATCTGCTTTGTTTGTGCTCTCCGATTCGTACAAATTAGATTTTGTTTTTTTTTATTTATATTAATGTAGATAAGTTTAGGATGTGATTGTGATTTATTATTTGCTGAGATTATTTCATAAGTTATGCAAAGTGTAGCGAGCGCATAAACTAATTTACATAAAAGTAATTGGTTCAGCTCTTTAAAGGGTTTCGAAGTTCTTTTCTTTCTCCGGAATATAAAGGTGTGACTGTTGTGTAGCAATTATTAGTTTTATATAGTGATTATATTTGGCTATAAAACATTTAAATTCTTAAAGTGATTTGTTTAAATTATTTCAGGTTCATGCATGCAGAATGATGGAAAGGAAGGTGAATTTGGGCGTCATTTGCGTTCTCGACTATGTTCTCAACCACATTTGAACGAAGAATCTAGTTTTTTTTTGCCTTTTAGTTTAGGAATAAGTTTATTTATGACATTGTACATTTCCGTGTAGAATAGATATATATTAGAAAATATTTTTGCCTTCTATTGCTTAGAACATCTTATGATTTGTAAATTTGCATCTTAGAATATTTGTAAATTTGAAGGCTAGTTATGAATGTTATAATAAATTATAAATGTAAAAAGAACAAATTATTATTTATTTTTTTTTAAAATGGCGCTTTTTGTTTTATACTTGTATCAATTTTGAGGAACAAAAATAAGAGAAAAAAAACACACAACTATATACATGTAGTTCACCATTTGACATAAGTGTTTGTTTTTTGTCAAGTCGAAGAAACTTATCAAGAAAATACATACCCATTAGAGCACACACACGAACTTGTGCGTGAGGAGATAACAACAAACGATCATCACCGAGTTGTTCCTCAATGTTGGTGTACGTGTCTATCTTTCGATCCTCCTAATACTTCTCTTGATTTATCTTCTTCGCCTCCTCATTTGTAGCTACAACCTCAATATGGGCTACATTATCCTCCATTAACTTCTGCTGCTCCGTGTTGTGCTTTTCGGCCAAAACAACTTGTTGTGCTTTTACTAAGCAATAGCTTACCACCAGTAGCAAGCAAGGAGCCTCATCTTAGCCATCTGTTGAATATATATATATATATATATATATATATATATATATATATATATATATATATATATATATATATAATATATATATATATATATATATCCAAAAGGAATGATCAAACATTATATATCATCATAGCCGTACGTGTTATCTATATATGGATATAGATATTCTCGAGGCTCACACGTATTACGTACTATATTAAACAACTTAAACTAGTATTAGCTAGTGTAATGAATCTAGTTTACAAAATAATTAAAAAAACTCGACGTTTAGTCTAATTAAAAAAGATACCCATAAATCTTTAAATCATAAGAGATAGCTGGGTCTTTTTGTGATTATGCTAAGCATTATGGGGAGTCTCTGTAATTAATCAAATCTTTAAATAGAAACTTTTGCTTATTCAAGATTGCTTGACGAACAGAGTTTGTTCTGTGAATAAGAATGATTAAAATATGACTCAACAAAAATGAGTTTATAAAGGCTAACTTTCGATATATTATTCAAAAATAATTCAGACAGTTGTAAACTGAAAAGATAAATGATAAAATAACTCATTTTCCCATAACTTAATAAACACATTGTTATCTTTCCTCATTACAAATAATAATAATATTTTTTTTAAATAACTCAAATCAAATGTGATTTCTCTTTATATGACTGGTGTCATTCCTTTAAAAGGTTCTCAGATCTAATGAAAATACAAAAAATAAAATGAAAAGATATATAGAATCATAATCTATAACTATAACACAATTTCCTTAATATAAAAATTCAGTTTAGCATGGTGTTCATCACACTAGTGCAAAAAAGTCGATTAGAGGCGGTTCAAAACAGGCTTTAGAGGCGGTTATGAACCGCCTCTAATAGTAGCGACGCTTAAAGTAAAAAAAATCGGGTGGCGGTTCAAACCACTGCCAAAAACAGAAACCGGGCAGCGCTTCGTAGATAAGAAGCGCTGCCAAAACTATTATTGGCAGCGGTTCTTAGCTAAGAAGCGCTGCCAAAAATAGAAACCGGGCAGCGCTTCTTAGATAAGAAGCGCTGCCAATAATACTGATAAATAACATCGGTTTCTTAAAGAACTGATGTCGTTTACACAGAGAACATTAACATCGGTTTGAAGATAACCCATCTAAATTCCAAAATAATAATTAAAAAAAAGAATTACGTCAATTCTATTTTACCAATCCTCATCCCAACCTATAAATACCAAACAATTGCAATTTAATTCATATTTCATGAAAAATTAAAATTAATCAACACCAAATGTAAACAAAAGCATTCAATATACTTAAAAAAAATATTTTACATTACAATTTGACAAGAAAAACATTTAAAAAAAAAAAACACAATTAAGCCAACATAGAATCAACGTGAAAGTGGGATCTACCAATACAAACTTTTGTAAAAACATGTTAAGTCGCTCATTCAGCATAAGAGCAGAAGAATCTTTACACTTTGATCTAACTGTAAAGCGAGAGGAGAGACGATTAACCTACAAAATAAGGTAATAATTAACATCAGGATGTTTATCCATACCCTTGAGATGATGCAGAAATTAACTTACTCAGACATCAGGCAGAAATATAATTTTTTATACAAGCAAGATTAATATGTATTAACATTAATATGTATTTATACACAGACATCTGGCCTCTAAAGAACATTTTTGTTCCATTCTGGGGAATAGGTGAATGGAAACGTATTAACACTAATTATTAGGTATGGTAGTGAATTGCACAAAAATTCTAACAATTATTAATGATGGCTTACTTTAAGTTCACTATCAGGGTGACTGAAAAATGAGAATCCATCACAATAACGTATTTTTACCTTGTTCTAGTTGAAAAAATCTGAAGGCAGCCAAAACGATCGGAACTTCACGCTCCATGCGTGTTGATGAACCTAGTTTTGTTCTTTTCCGAGCAGCACAAGATGATATAGAGTTGCACCAACCTCCACCCTATACACAATTACATTTTTGTAAGTATTGGCAGACACATTTAAAGAAATTGAAATAAAATTTTCATATTGGAACTTTCATGACAACACGAGTAAATATGAGATTTCTGTATAGTTCAAATACAGTATTTGTGTAGCATGCTTCGGTAAAGAAATTTTTCTCGAATCGAGATATACAAAGGTCCGAGAAACCTATGACTGGACTTACTTAATACTTGTAATGGAAACATAAAATTCAGATAATGCCACTAAAACAAGAAACTTACCAAAAATGATAAGCGCCTCCTCATTAAGACGTTTAGCCGCCTTTTTCATGTCCTTGATCTGCCTGATGCAATCAACTGCCTCTTGATTCGACATAACCTGATAGATATCACATCCATCAATTCAATCAAAACACATTTCAAATTTATTTTTAAAAAATAAAAATCAAAAACACCGAACTTCCAAATGCTGTCACTAGCCAATATCATAAACTCGGTATCATCGTCGATAACATCAACCGTAACATCCGATTCTGAGCTAAGATGCTCCTTCAAGCTTTTATAACCAAACGCCCTCGCAAAGGCCAACTACCCATCGACACATGGCATGTCACCTAAATATATTACAATTCTTTGAAATCACACGATTTATATGTACTATGGTAAATTAAAGGTGGATTATTTGAAGATTATTATATATATTAATAGTACCTGGAAACTTAGTTACAAAGCCACCCTTGTTCTCGATAGTCTCTCTTTCCTTTTTGGGCTCGTGATCAATAGACAATTGCTTGGACACACCGTTCTTGTAGATGACCACACGTGAATCCCCGATGTTTACGACCACGAGTTTCTGACAGTTGATCAATATTGCCGTGACAGCTGTCGAACCAATGCAAGTGTAACTAATGCCAATTGCCACACTGCACTAAAACCCACCACAAATCCAGAAACACACGTTGCCATATAGTGCAAGAAATTCCCAACTGCAAATTAAAAAAAAAAGCCTAAATCAGAAATTTAAAAAAAAAATCAAAAATACCTCAATTTTTTAATTTTCTTTGTGCCTCTTTACCTTTTCACTAATGGCATCTTGGACCATCACTGCATCAGTGTTGATAGCAAAAACCACATCAGATGTTCGAACCTCTGTGTCAAAAAATTGGATATCTTGGTTCAAAGCATCTTCTAAATATTTAATCCTCATTTTCGTCGATTGTCTCTCTTCGGTCCACATCCAGCACGATATAACTGCAGCCAATCAAATTAATCCTTATAAAACTGCTAAATTGTCGAGTAATAAATCTTAGGGTAATTTCCTTTTTTTTAATTTCCCCCCAAATTTACCTGCCCACGAAGATGCCCATATCGCAGCTCCCACAACTAGAAAGTAAAATGCATACTGCAAATAAATAACCGTAAAACAATTAAATGCATCATTTTCTATTTCTTCTTAAATTAAAAAATAAAACTACAGGCATATTTTATTTATTCGATAAAATTACCTTCACAACTTCTTGAGTCATTTTATCGACAACATTGGCATTGGAGCCGAACGAATTAACAAGATCAGTGAAGAACCTAAGGAACAGAGGCAATAAGCTGCCGTGAACAATCACGCCGACCATGCTAATCATCATCAACACATAATCAAGCCCGTCCACGAACAGGAAAAGCTCGCCGAACCAGACCAGCAGTGGAGAACCGTGCTTCTCCGTCGGTGTCTTTCTTCCCCTCGGGGGTGGAGACCTCCATCGATGGTGGTGTGATTCCTCCTCTTCTATCGGCAGAGTCCTCGTTTTACTTGACTCGTGCGGTGATATCTGCTACGGTCGGTATTGAGACAACAGTTGATGATGATGATCATGGTGAAGTGTTGCTGTTAATGTGGTTGTGGGATTTAATAGATGGAGGATTATTATTATTATTACTATTAATATTATTATTATTGTTATAATGATCATGGTGAAGTGTTGTTGTTAATGTTATACCTACTTTTTCCTGCAAGGAAATACAATAACAAGTTTAAGTACGTTATCAACAGTAAATAAAATTAACTTGCTAATTCTTCTCTACTAATATACACACCATTTTCACTTTCCGAGAAATAGAAATTGTGAACTGAAAAAACGATACATGTTCTTGACATGAATTCTGTTTCTGGCAGCATTTTTATTTCTATTATTAATTCATGAATCTGAGTCTAAAGTAACAATTAATACCGCAAATTTGACTAAGCAAAATGCACCAGCAAACATCACAACACATACATTATGATTTCGAAAACATCTGAAAAATGATGATGCAAATTATGTTAGGGGCGTTATGAGAGAAAATGATGCATCATGCTGAGTGTATATTTTGATGAATAATCCACCCACTTTAAAACATAGATACTTTGGCAATCACCCTAATGACAATGGAGTTCATTGGCCCCTTCAACCTTGTATAGTTTACACTATCCATACAAATTAAACCAATGGTGTCAAACCAAAGAAAATTTATGCTCTAATGACATGACTTGTGCAGACATTCAGAGCCTGTTCTAATCTATTCAGCAATATATAAACCAAAACCAAACCACTCAAATTCCCTTTTACTGTCATTCTTCTAAGAGGCGAGAAACATATCAAAAGTTAATTGTATTCAATGCTTGTATAGGCATCCAATTCACAACCATTTGATATCCTCATACGATGTTAATAAAAATATAATGGAGAATTTTTTAATATGAGTATTTATTTGGAAATCAATAAAACGACATTAAGCAGCACAAATTTCATGCCAAGACTACCTTCAAACAATAAATCACTTTCTCTAAAATTAGAAGTTTTTAAATTATTATAAACATTTCCAGAGAAATTAAAACAAAGTAAGCAAGAAAGCAAAGCTCTGTTATTGATGAAACTTGTCACCATCCACGCAACAATTATTTAAGAACAGTGCTAAAACAAGGTGCTTCAAATATATACATAGCCATAAAACCTTTAATTGAAAGAGAGGAGATTATTACCAGTAGACCGTATCCCCTTACATTGCAAAAAGAGGTGGCGATTGAAGCACTATAGACAGAAAGTTCACCCAAATGTCCCAACATAAACATCGGCGATACACGCAAAAGGTATTGCGATATCGTCACCACTATCATCGGCAACTTGATAAAATTGACTCGATTCAGCTCCTTCGAAACCGTTCGCCACCACATAAACTGCCATATCCTCTCCCCGTCCGATCCCTTCAGTAAAGGTACTTCGGCTTCAATGATTTAGGGCATAAAACAACCGCGCAGCGCATCTTTATATTTTAATTCTTTGATTTTGATGGGTTTATCTTTCTTCTCTTAGGGTTCGGCTAAAAACGGTGGGGTTTCGGATCTGGGGAAGATTTTGAAGGTTGAATTTTGGGGAAATTATAAGCTACGGTTGTTTTTTGAAGCGCGGCTAAAGATAGCTGTCGGGTGGTGTTTCTATGAATGACCAACGCCAAAGCCAGCCGTTTATTATTGGCAGCGCTTAATCCAAATAAGCGCTGCCCGATTTCAGCATTGGTGGCGGTTATATTATAGAGCCGCCACCCGATTTTTTTTAAGTGTCATTTTGAGATGGAACCGCCTCTTATAGTATTATTGGTGACGCTTGGTATTCAACAAACGCCACCCGGATGATATTTTTAATTTTTTATTTTCATAAGCAGCGGTTCTTTGCTAATAAGCATTGCCTTTTCACATTTTGTAGCGGTTCCTCTTTGAACCGCCACTTATGAAGCGCCACCAATCAACTTTTTTCCACTAGTCCAGCTAAACAAACATAAGCATACTTAAAACTCAAAGAAGAAAAAATATGAACCAAATGGCAATATATGTAGAAACTATCAAGATTTCAATAACAAAATGTCTGAATACATGTATATGTAAATGAATATATTACAGAAAAAATCACCCAACTCATATATAAATTATGCTAATAAAACATAAGTGTCGGAATGAATGGTAATAAGTAACCACAATGAAGGGTGTTAAATGCATATTCCGTTTCTTCACAGTCCAGCATACCAATCATATCATACATATTTTTTCTTTTTTTCCTTTAATTTTTTTTCATTTTTTATTTTAGTATTTTTACCTTATGTAAAATGAGAAACTATTTTTTTAAAATCTTAATATACCTTTAGCCGAGTAGAGGTGTTCAGTCGATTCAAACCGTTGGTTAATATATCCGGCACGGGATAATTGTAACCTAACCGGCCTATAAAAGGCCGCGGTTCGGTTACATGGTTTAGCCAGGTTTTCTTGCTTTATTTTTTCAGAGGGATAAAATCAATTTAATCATAAACAAGCCCATACACAGAATCCTTTAATGCCTTGAATCTAAAGAACCACTATCCAAAAACTATGAAATAAACACAACAATCAAGGATTGAGAGAATACCCAAAAAAAAAACAAATTGTTCAAACAATTTATTCTTTTCACACCAAATTCTCGTTTCTAGAAATTTAGGCATATAATTTCACATACAATCAGCAAACAACAGACACAAAGTATGACTTCAATATCCTATTTAAATACTCAAACCCCACAACACATCAAACAATAACTAGTATACAATCAGAAAACTAATTCCAATAAACAGTAAACAAATTACCAAGGCGGCTTCGAGCCTTCTCTCACGGATGGTGATCTGGACCCACGCTTCTGTCTCGTCCAACGGTGCTCTCATCTTTGCGATTGCGTTGGTTGCCGGAAAAAACAGGATGGGGCCTTTTTGGAGTTGGAGCCCGTCGTCGTTGTTGTTGAGCACCTGGAACGAAGCATCACCTCCACCATAATTACCGCTGCGGGTCGTCGCCACACGCTATCGCCGATGGATCAAAGGCGTGTCGACCGATTCAGAAATAGGGGAAGAAGAAATGGAGACGGTCTATGAATTAGGGCTGCCGAATTGTTAGATATATTCTCAAGACTTCTAGAAATTATAGATTGACCCCAACAGATTATAACTCTTTTCAATTTAGACCACAGTTTAATTTCAAAATGTTATATATTATATTATTTTAATAATATCTATGATTTTCATTATTTTTTAATTTATTGAATAATCATTTTTAATTAAAATATGACATTTCTTGACATGACTTAATAATATTTTTTTATAATATAATATGATATATTTTTAATCCTACTATAATTCTTTTTTTAGATTTAATTTATATTGTTATACAAATTTTCTAATTTTATTGATTTTTTAATCTTTATTATATTTGATTTTTAATTATTCATAAATAAAATATAACTTTTGATGTTCTTTTAAGTAACTTTATAGTCTTTTTTATTTATTATTTTTTAATATTATAATTTTTCATTTATTAAATATTTTTTTATATTTATTTTAACTAATTTTATATTTTAATTATTTTATGTTTTAGGTAAAGGTTGGTTTTGTGATTATAGATTTATAGTAATATAAATAAATCTCAACAAAGTAATATAAATAAATTTGAACAAATGGGGTACAATCATAGTAAAATTGTAGTTTCTTTTATTTTTATTTTTACTATTAATGTATGGATGGGACTTAATTAAAAAAAATCCAATTACACGAATAGAGATGCATGTGTATAGATTGGTACAAGGGTTGTCTTCCCGTAAAATTCTCCTAATATTATTTTTATTTTATGATTACTTTGTAAAGTATTTAAACTCTTATATTTCATTATTTTTCATAGTGTTCGTATGTATAGAAAATAAATTATTAATTTTATATTAAGTTCCTAAATTATACATTTAATTATTATAATGCATACTTATTTATTAAAATATATATATATATATATATATAAGTTTAGAGAACTAGAAATAGAAAACTTCTACCTGGTTAGTTAATTTATTTTATTTTATTTTAATTTTTTATATTTATTTAGTAATTATTTTTAATTAATTTCATTATAAGTTTTAATATTTAATTAAATTTATTTTATGAATTTTAAATTTCATTTTATAAAAGTTTTTTATTTCTTAACTTCATTTTTTAGATTTATTAAATAATAATTTAGACTTTAATTATATGTTTTTTTTATACATTGTTTATATGATTCTATAGTGAATTTAAAGTTTTTTTTTTTCAATTTTTAAGTTCTATTAAATAACTCTTTAGAATTTATTTATATTTTTTTGTATTTGTTTTACCAGTTTAATATTTTTCAAATTTATTTATATGATTTATATATTTTTATGATTTTTTTTGTTACTAAAAATATTGATGTGACATTTTTAAAATATTAATTATTCAACTTATTATCAAAGGACAAAATAAAAAATCTAAAAGAAAACATTTAGAGAATTAAAATTATTTGGTTCGTTTAACACCTAACAATTCATTAGGGGATACTTGTCCGTAGGCAATTACAATGGGTTACTTTTCGTAAAATTATCTTAATTATATTGCATATATTGATGGGGTCTCCTACATAAGATAAAATAATAAATCTCAAACTAAGTAGATTATGCATCAGCTCACCTCATTAATGTATTTTACTTAAACCATTAAGTTATGTGTTCGACTATCGTGTAATATGTATAATACACGTGACGTGAACAAGTAAAAAGAAAATTAATAATAATAATAATAATAATAATAATAAAGAGAGATTTTATTTATGAGACATAAAGTCCGATCCCTTCTCAAATCAGTTTTACATTTTTTTTTTATTGTCAGTTATTGAGTTTCATATTTTTCAAAACTTAGAATATTCAATTTTTTTATATAATATTTTCACTTATTTTATAATTATCACACTACAGTATATTGTGCAAGATTTTTTTTTTTTTTTTATTTGTATCGTCATAAATTTCCGATCGATTTATTCCGTTGAAAAAATTACTAAATTTTTTATGTGTGTTATGTATAAGATTTATCTATTGCAGAATTTTAGCAAAGTACACCTTCTAGTGTAGTAGTTATAATGTTTTTCTCCAACTTTTAGATTTGGGGTTCAAGTCCCCTTGTATATATGTTATTCTTGCTTTTATTTTTTTTCAAATATATTCTTTTCACTCTATTACCAAGAAAAAAAATTCCAAATAAGAACTTTTAATTGTTTAGCATAATAAAACTGCCTTTTTTCCCATTATATGAAAATAACAAAAAATCTGAGCCTTTTTAGCATAATAAAATCGGAGTGACGTTCTATTCTTTTTAAATTGATGTGGTATTTTAAAAATAAAAATTATTGTCAAATTAAAAATATAGACAATACATTTTTTTTTTTGAAGAATTTTGACAATTTGTATTATTGAACGTGTGACAATCTATTTAAACATTTCTTTAGGCAGATACACATAAAATATGAAGCAAACTAGGTGGTTTGATTAGATCACTTGCGTAATATAAAGTAACAAGCATAAAATAATGATAAGCAAATTAAGTGAATTATGTGTTACCTCATTTCATTAAAATCTTTTACTCAAACCATTAAATCTCAAGTTTGACACTAATGTACAATATTTCGAATTATGTTTTCTAGAGAGGATACAAATAATAATAATAATAATAATAATAATAATAATAATAATTATTATTATTATTATTATTATTATTAATAGTAGTAGTAGTAGTAGTACTACTACTACTACTACTACTACTACTACTTTTTAGAGAATGTTAATAAATTCTAAAATTACTACTACTACTATAAAATATATAATAAAGAGAGAATTTATAATTATTTTATAAACATTTATTGAATAAATTTGAAGATTAAAAAGTCATCAAAAAAACAAAAACTATAAAATAAATGTGAAAATCTTATTATATTAGTGACAAAATATTAAAAACTATAAATTATTATTAAAATAACATAAAAAAATAATTATTATAAAATGACATAATATAATACAGAAGAAGATTTTCAAAATCATATAAGTAAATATAAAAATTTATAATTATTTTGAAGTTAATAACAATTTATTATATCTTCATCTAATTAAAAATATTTTGACATTTGATTTGTAATAATTTATAAATTTCTGTTATGTTTTTTGTTATTAAATATATTAAGTAATTATTCATAATTAAATAAATATTTATAATATAATAATAAAATCTAATATTATGCTTACATGGATTTATTAAAAATATTAATTTTATTTTATATCATTTGACGATGTTTATGTTTTGATTTTGCTTTATTGTGTTTAGATCTATTAACTAGTTATTTATATTTATTTATAGATATTAAAGAAAATTAGATCTATATTTTTTAGATTTATTTTATTTTTTATATTATATTTCAGATTTAATTTTTAGATTTTTTTATATATTTTTTCAATTGATTTTATTGGTTTCCTTTGATTTTATATTTTTCTCGATTTTTTATTTTCTTATTTACTTAATAGTTTTCTAGAATTTAACTATATTATAGTTAGTTTAACTTATTTTATGAAATCTTTTCTTTATTTTTATTCTACTATTTATTTGTTGGTTTGTTTTTAAGTTTTTCATAGTTATTAAAAATATTTATAATTTAATTATAAGTTCGTATATTTTATCTATTTGATTTTAACGCATTTGAAAATACTGTTTCTTTTTCTTTTTTGTGTTTCGGAAATTTTAATGCACTTTAAACAATAGTTTATTATACAATTTGTATAATTTTAAGTTTTCAGATTTATCTGATATTATATTCTAACGTTTTATAACCAAATAAAAATCAATAGTATTATAAATTAAATAAAGAATTCATAGAAGAAGATAAATTAGATAATAAATTCTAAAATGGAATTCTAGGAAATTATTAAATAAATATAAGAAATAAATATATACAATAAAATATTTCAAAACCACACAAAGCTATATCTAGATTATTATGTTATATACATCACTCAACTAATGATCTTTTTTTTTCTTTGATTTTTGATTTTTTTTAAAATATTTTTAATATTCTAGCATTTTCTAGATTTAGGAAACAATTAATTCGAATTTAATTATAATTAAATATAATCATACTGATTTCAATTTTCTTGATTGTTTATTTTCTCATTTTAAGTCTAAAATATATAAATAACTTTATAGAATTAGTTTTCATATATCTAATCATTTAATTCATACTAATAATTTTCAATATTTTTTTTTTTTTTTTAAATAAGTATTTAGAATTTAGCTATAATTAAATTTTAGTTTTGTTTAATTTCAAGATATTTGAAGATACTATTGAAAATGTATAAATTCAAAAATAAAATATATAAACTTATAATTAATATATAATAGTTAATTAATAAATTTGAAGATTAAATAAGTACTTATAAAAAAATCTAAAGATTTAGTAATTATACTTACGTGGAATTTTAGTTTGAATTAACAGTGCATCAAAGATATCTACAATGATTTATTAGGTAAACATAATTTGGAAAATATAAAATTATAATAATATTATTTAATTTAAAAATTAGGGTTACCAATTGATACAAACCAAAGTACACATGGTTTCTATATAATAGTAGTAGTAGTAATAATAATAATAATAATAATTGTTATTATAAAATAAAGTTTTTAATTATTTTATAAATACATATTCAATAAATTTGAAAATTAAAAAGTCATCAAAAAAAAGCATATATTATTTTTTTATTTTAAATAATTATTCAGATGTTTTAATATTTTTTCCACTAATTTAATAAGATTCATATTTATTTTATATTTTTGGTATTTTATATGATTTTTAAACCCTAAAAAATATTTAATAAGTATTTATACTTTAATTATAAATTTAAATATTTTATTTATCTTAATTTTATATATTCTCAATAGTATTTTTAGTAAATTTTTTGTTTTATGATTTTTAATTTCTATTTTAAATAATTACTTAGAATTTATTTATATTTAATTAAAATAATTTTTAATTTTATCTATATATTTTACAATTAGTTATTTGTGATAAATTCAATGAATTCTACTTTTTGAGTTTCAAATAATATAAATACAATACGGGAATTTATAATATAGAAGAGTTATAATATATTCTTAACCATTACTTATAAATTACTAACAAATGTAATTTAAACATTCAAATAAATATAATTTGGCAAATGGATACCCGCAAGTTATGCATGAACACATATTGTATTCAATAGTGGGCAATTGGTACGATATGTTATAATGATAATTTTTTCTAAATAGCTATTTAAAGACAATAAAATAGTAGTTATTATAGTATATAGCATATATATATATATATATATATAAGTAATTGTAAAATCACATAAGTAAAATATGAAAAATTACAGTAATTTTGAAACTAATAACACTTAATTAGATTTTTATATAATTTTAAAGTATTTTGAGATTTATTTTTTAATATTTTATAATATTTATGTAGAGATTTTCGTTTTAAAATAAGTATGCACAACTAAATAATTGATTTTATTTAACTCTATATATCTTATAAAATAAAAGTTTATTAAATAATTATGTAAATTTAAACAATATTTATTATCTAATTTTTTTGATTTTAATTTTTGGTATATTTAGTATTATCTTATATCATTTACAAAAGTTCTCCATTAGTTTTGTGGCCTAATTATAAGCATTGTTTTTGGTAATTTTTTGGGAATTGTTTTTCGTAATTTTTTTGGGCATTGTATATCACTCACAGTAACAATTTTTTGGGAATTGTTTTTTGTATTTTCTTTTTGTATATTATTTTATGATATTTTAATTTTTTTTATCTCTTTCATTGAATAATTATTTATAATTTAATCACACAATATTATATATTATAGAATAATAATATTATAGAATATTTATTTATTTATTTTCCCATATTTACTTAACTTACTTTATAAATTTAGGACTTCAATTATTATTCTATAATATTCTTAAGTTTCTTTTATTTTTAAAATTGATTAAATAATTATATTTTCTCAAGAATAGTTTATTACAAATTTTTATGATTTTAAGTTTTGAGATTTAACTAATATTATATTATAACATTTTATAAAAAAAATTAAAATCAATAGTATTATAAATTAAATAGAGAATTCATAAAAGAAGTTAAATTAGCTAATAAATACTATAATTGAATTCTCCGAAATGATGAAATAAATCTAAAAAATAAATATATATCATAAAATATTTTAAAACCACACAAAACTATATCTCGATTAATTATATACATCACTCGGCTAAGGATCAATTTTTTTTAGTTTTTGTCAAATATTTCTATATTCTACCATTTTTCAGATTTAGGAAACAATTAATTCGAATTTGATTAAATATAATCTTATTGATTTCAATTTTTTTGATTCTTTATTTTTTCATTTTCAGTTTTAAATATATAAATAACTTTCTGGAATATATTTAATTATTTAATTTATAATAATTATAGATTTATATAATTTTTTTAATTTATTAAAAATAAGTATTTAGAATTTAGCTATAATTAATTTATATTTTTATTTAATTTCAAGATATTTGCAGGTACTATTGAAAATGTATAATTAATAAATAAAATATATAAATTTATAATTAAATCTTGAAGATATAGTTAATAAACTTGAAGATTAAATAATTATTTTTATTTCATGAAAAATACAAAATAATTTTTTTTTGTGAATATTATATTAAATTATGCAAAATAAATTAAATTTTCTTAAAGAAATAACAAAAAATTAATATAATATATCATAATTATTCCGAAGTTAATCACAATTTATTATTTTAACTAGTTTTAAATTATTTTGAGATTTAGTTTATAATAATAATAAAATATAAGTCATATTTATTATTTTTAAATATATTAATTATTCATGATTAAATATTTATTTAACATATTTTAAAAAATTCAAATGAATTATATTGTTATTTCTTATTTTTTTGTTTTCAATTTTATTAAATAATTATATAAAATCTTAAACTATTGTGTTATATATTTTTTATGAACTCAAGTTTTGAATTTTGTTTAGTATTATATTATAACTTTTATAATTTTCTTTTTATTATTTATTATTTATTTATTTTTTGTTTATTATAATTTACTAAATAGTTATTTAAAGTTTTTTTAATACATTTTTGATCCCGAGTGCTAGTCGGACACTCCGTGGACGCGGATACGCCCCCGACACACCTTCGACACGTGTCAGACGCGTGTCATATTTTTATTTATTTATTTATTGAATTTTTGACAGGGGACATGACTCGAACACGCCTAGGACACGACGCAACACACAGACACGTCCCTGGCACGTTTTTTCAATTTTTTTTTCTAAAAAATATTTTTATTTTTATTTTTTTAATTATTATCATTTTTCATTTTACTTGGGGTTTTATTAATTATTATGAATGAGTTTGTAATTATTTTAGATGATTCATTGAAAATAAGAATTATTACAATGTAATATTTGTAAGAAATAAAATATATTAATAATTATTTAAATTATAAACGTGTGTGAGCTATGTCATGTCCTATATTTTTAAAAAGAAGCATGTTCCGTGTCGTGTCGTGTCCCGATTCCGTATCCGTATCGGTGTAACTTAGGTTAATAGCTATGATGCACGAACACTCCATTTTTGACCCCGAGGGCGAGTCGGACACTCTGTGGACGCAGACACGCACCCGACACGCCTTCGACATTTGTCGAACGCGTGTCCTATTTTATTTTATTTTTTTTAATTTTTGACAGGGGACACGACTCGGATACAGCGGGACACGACGCGACATACGGGGACACGGCCCGGACATGGCCCCAACACATTTTTCAATTTTTTTTTTTCATAATTTTTTTTTTTCTTTTTTGCAGTTTTTTAATTATTATCATTTTTTCATAGGAAATAAAATATATTAATAATTATTTATATTATAAACGTGTTCGAGCCGTGTCGTGTCCTATATTTTTAAAAATAAGCGTGTCCTTGAGTCCGTATCGTGTCCCGAGTCCGTATCCATGTCGGTGCAACTTAGGTTAAGAGTAATTATGATCACACAAACGTACAATTATTTAGAAAAATTAACATCAAATAGTAGTTGTGGCTGTGTCGTGTCCCGAGTCCATATCCGGGTCGGTGCAACTTAGGTTAAGAGTAATTGTGATCACACAAACGTATAATTATATATTATTTGGAAAAATTAACATCAAATAGTAATTGGTTAAATGGCTTAATTCATACCTTGTTAGCAACTGGTGCTATACATTGTGGGTTCAAATCCAATTAGTTTTATTTTGCGATTTTACCTTTTTATTGACGTTGTTTCAGTATTTACACATTTTTTATTATAATTAAATTACACAAGGTTCAGGAGCTAAAAACAATTTTTGTGAGACAAGGAATTTGAACCCACGATGTTTAATATTGATACCTAGCCCAACCACTCCACCACATGGTCCTTATGTTATACTTTATAAACAAAGAAATATACATTTAAAAATAAGTTTAATATTTCTTTTTACCCTAAATAACTTACGAGAAATTCATTTTTTAAGCTTAATACAAAAGTTAACACTTCTCATAAATATAAAATAAATTCTAAATAACTATTTAATAAATAAAAAAGCAAATAAGAAAATTAAAACCAAAATATAAAATGTTATAGTATAATGCTAAATAAACCTCAAAACTTAAAATCACAAGAAAAAAAATACCAAAAAAAATTTTAAATTTATATATTTATAAGATAAAATTTTAAAATAAAAAACTTAAAAATATTCTAGAATAACAATATAAGCCATTAAAAATTATAAAGTAAGTTAAATAAATATTTAATTACTTGATATATTTTAAAAATAAAAAATATAGTTGAAATATTATAAAATAAATATCAAAATAAATTAGATAAGAATATAATAAAATATGATTAACTTCTAAATAAATATCTCACACACAAAAAAAAGTGTTCACAAAAAGAGATGTTCACAAAAAGAGATTTTGTGTAAAGAGATTAATTGAGAACATTTGCAGACAAATATAAAATATTATAATACAATAATAAATAAATTTTAAAACAGAATCTGAAGAAAAAATAATAATCTATTATTTAAATTTATTAACTTATTTAATCAATTTTAAAAATAAGAAATTAAGAAATATTATTTTGTAATTATTTTTTCCATGAGAAATGGTGACGACATCCAGTGTGATAAGTTTCTTTTCATGACAACACCATATTTTGTCACTGCTTCAAGAAAAATAGTGACAACATTATTTTGTCACTAAAGTCTTATTTAGTGATGATAAATATGAATTTTACATTCACATCAAGATTTAGAATGTGACTTTTTCAATAACAACTTGATAATAATTGGTGATGACATTTGGTATCACTACATTTTTATTTAATGTAAGTATTATTCAACTTATTATTCATCATTATGTCTTCATTTTTCTATGTTTATTTAACTAACTTTATAGTTTTTAACGACTATATTATTAACTTATTGTGACACTAAATGTCGTCACCATTGATTACTAATTTGTCGCTGAAAGGTTCTCTCCTACCCATTTTTTCTCGTCATTCCATTATTGTGATAGATTCTATTTTATCGTCATCAAATATACGAATTAGTGACGAAAAAACAGATCGATGATGACAAAAATAAATATTATAGTCAAAATGTATTTTTCAGTGACGAAATTAAAAATCGTCACTATTAATTAACATATTATGACGAATTTTTATGCGTGGAGAAAAAAATTATCACTAAACATCAGATTTCTTGTAGTGAAGGCTTGAATTTGAATCTAAAGCCTAAGAAAAGAGAATTATCCAAGAGCTTGATTGAAATCTGATCCCCAAACCCAAGTTAGGGTTGGGAAGGGAGTGTTCCTTTCAATGGTGCAAGGTGTGGGCTTTATATAGTTGTTTGTAGGGGCAAAAATATCAAAAACACCAAAATTCTCGCAGCCCTCAGATTTGCAGTCGATCGACTGCTCAGTCGATCGATTGAAGGGCAATCGATCGAATGCTCTACTGCAAGATATTTTGGAGCTCGTTCAGTCGATCGACAACCAATCGATTTGGCAGTCGATTTGGGGCTTTTCAGTCGATCCTGGATGCTTTTGGCTCGAATTTCTCGTTTTCCGGTCCAAAACGTCCGCCAAGTGAATATAATCCTTTTGGCCACCTACAAAACAAGAATTCAAACTTAAAAAAAACAAAAATAGCACAAACACCTCACACTCCGTACACTTTAAGCCAAAAAGAAAATCAATGAGAAAAAGTCTTAAAACCTAATGAAAAATGACTCGATACTACTAGAAACGATGCTAAACTCTAACTAAAAATACAAGGAAAAACACAACAATTACATGCAAAATAATTGTCTCATTCCTTCTTTTTTTCTTTTTCTTCTTCTCCGCTTTCAACGGTTTATCTCTTTCTTAGGATGTGACAGTCAGTCAATTCCAACAACTGGGACATTGAACCTAAGGCCGAACTCAAGCCCCTCCCGAGTCACCTCAAATATATGTTCCTTGAAGATGGCGAAAAGAAGCCCGTCATCATTTTCGCCAAATTATCGAGCGAAGAGGAGAAAGCCTTTATTGACGTGCTTCAGAAGTTTCAAGAAGCTATCGGGGGGATTTTGGGGGATATTAAGGGAATTAGCCTAGCCACATGCATGCACCGTATCGTGTTGGAAGAGGGAACGAAAACGGTTCGAGATGGTCAACTTCATTTGAATCCGAATTTGACAGAGGTAGTGAAGAAAGAGATTTTTAAGATGATTGATGAAGGGATCATCTTCCAGTGCTCGACAGTGAGTGGGCGAGCCCCGTTCATGTGGTTCCAAAAAAGTGTGTCATCACGATCATCAAAAATGACAAGGGTGAGATTGTGCTGACTAGATTAACTACTGGGTGGTGCATGTGCATCGATTATAGGAAGCTTAATGCTGCTACGTGGAAAGATCACTTTCCACTTCCGTTCATTGATCAATTGCTCGATAAATTGGTCGGACATCAATATTACTGCTTCCTCGACGGCCTCTTCGGATATTATCAAGTGGTTATAGCTCCGGAAGACCAGGAAAAGATGATTTCACATGCCCATTTGAGACGTTCACTTTTCGGAGGATGCCTTTTGTCTTATGCAACGGGCCGGAAACTTTATAACATTGCATGTTGTCCATTTTCACGGATATAATTGATGACTTCCTTGAAGTTTCCATGGACGACTTTTTGGTATTTGGCTCATCCTTTGCTTGTTGTTTAAATAACTTATCTAGAGTCCTTAAGCATTGCATTGATAGTCACTTGACTCTTAGTTGGGAAAAGAGTTATTTTATGGTTAAAAGTGGTATCGTTCTCGGTCATATTGTGTCAAGTAGGGGTCTAGAAGTAGAAAAGGTGAAAGCCGATGTTATTAAGAGTCTACCCCCTCCCATGAACGTAAAAGGCATTAGAAGTTTTCTAGGACATGCGGGATTTTATAAGCAATATATAAAAGATTTTTCAAGAATTAGTCACTCGTTGTGTCAATTGTTTGGCTTTGATGTGCCTTTTGAGTTCGATGAGTCGTGTTTAAACACTTTCAAACTTCTTAAAGAAAAACTCACTATGGCTCCGGTGGTCGTTGCTCCAATTGTTCTCTCCCTTTTGAAATAATGTGTGATTCATCGAACGATGCGGTGGGAGCCATTTTGGGTCAACGGGTGGATGGTCTTTTTCATGTTATTTATTATTCGAGTCTTATGTTAAATGAAACTCAAAGAAATTATACCACCATCGAGAAAGAACTTTTAGCCATAGTTTTCTCACTTGGAAATTTTTGATCCTATATAGTCGGCTCTAAGGTCATCGTCCATAGAGATCACTTGGATCTCCTTCTCCTTTATAAAAAAACTCAGAGTAAGCCGCGTTTGATTCGATGAATACTTTTGTTACAAGAATTTGACGTCGAGATTCGGGATAGGAAAGGTTGTGAAAATGTAGTTGCTGACCATTTGTCTCGCTTGAGTGTAGAGGGCAATCTGCATGAGCACGAACGTATCAATGATTCATTTCCTTATGAATATACGTATGCTATTTATTCTCACCCCACCCCATGATATGCCGAAATTGTTAACTATCTTGCATGTGGCTATATGAGAGCGGAATTATCCTTCCATGAACGGAAGAGATTTCATTCAATTTGCAGGAATCACTTTTGGAGGACCCATTCCTTTTTCAGTTTGGGAAGGATGGCATTATTCTAAGATGCATCCCCGAGGACAAACAAAAGATAATCCTATCTTTTTGCCACAATCAAGAATGTGGTGGCCATTTCGGGGGACAAAAGACCGCGTTCAAGGTTCTTCAGTTGGGATTTTATTGGCCGGCGCTATTCAAAGATGCTCATAAATCTTGAAAATCTTATGACCGATGCCACCGAACAGGAAATACTAGAAAGATAAACGAGATGCCACTGACAAGCAACCTCATTGTTGAAGTATTTGACGTTTGGGGAATAGATTTCATGGGACCATTCCCGACATCTTTTGGGTATGAACACATCCTAGTGGCCATCAATTACGTCTCAAAATGGGTTGAATCTATCTCCACCAAGACGTGTGATTCCAAGGTTGTACTTAAGTTCGTGCAGGAGAATATTTTCAGTCAATCCGGGTTCCCGAGAGCCATTATCAGTGACGGAGCTACCCATTTCTGCAACAAAGTGTTTGAGAAATTGATGGCACGATATGGGATCAAGCATAAGGTGTCCACGTCGTATCATCCTCAAACATCGGGACAAGTGGAGACGAGCAACAAACAGATTAAAGCCATCCTTCAGAAAATCGTCCAACCCAGCCGGAAAGATTGGTCGACTAAGCTTAGAGATGCTCTTTGGTCATACAGGACGGCGTACAAGACGGTTTTAGAAACTAGCCCTCATAGAGTGGTATATGGAAAGGCGTGTCACCTTTCGGTCAAGTTGGAGCACCGAGCCTATTGGGTTGTACAAGCTGTAAACTTCGATTTAACATAAGCCGACAATGTGCGGGGGCTGCAACTTGAAGAACTTGACAAGATACAAAATTACGCCTATGAAAATGCCGAAATATACAAGAGGAAAGTGAAGCTTCAACACGATAAGAAGATCGTCACTAAAGATCTCAAGGGCTACATGCAAGTCTTTCTCAATAACTCTCGTCTTCGTTTATTTCTCGAGAAGCTCAAGTCATGATGGAGTGGCCTATTCTTGGTTGAAGATGTTATGCCATACGGGGTGGTGAAACTGGTTAACGAAAAGACCCAAGAACGTTCTCAAGTCAACGGTCATCATGTCAAACTATATTTTCACGGAGCGAGATTAACCCACGATGTGGAGGCTGAAACTCTTAAGGACCCACCTATCGCCTAGCCGATGCGAGCTCATCAAGCTAGGGAAGTTAAACAAGTGCTTCTTGGGAGGCAATCCAAGCATTTCGTATCCTTATTTGAATTTTCTGTATATTCATTCCTTAACTTTTCTTTATTCTTATTTTTGTTGTGTTTTGCCTTGTTCTTCTTTCTTTCAGTTGTTTTCCCCTTGTCTATGTAGATGGGAGAGCCACGTCTAAGAAAGGAAGCTGATTGTTCACCTTCGAAATTATCTTCAAAAAGGTCTAGAGTTTTGCTTGAAAAATGGTGATCAAGTGAGCGAAAACGAGGCACAAAGGGACAATCATCAATCGACGAAGAGCGTCGACACCACGTTGACGCAATGCCAGCTGCAGGCGTCGATCGACCAACAAATCGACGACACATTGATGAAACTCTCTCTCCCATCGACAGACCATCGATTAATGCAAGGGTTGATGAAACTCTATGTCTAAACCGTCGATAGGCCGTCGGCCGACGGAACTCTCTGTCCAAACCGCCGACTTCCCATCGATCGATGCCTAGGTAGACAGAACTCTCTATCCTGACCGTCGACAGGCCGTCGATCGACAGGGTCATCGATGCCAACCCAGACCCGGCCCATCCACTAACTTTAGAACCCAGATTTTTTACCCGGTTTGTCCAAAATCGGCCTGACCCGCCTTGGTCTATTTAAACCACCTCATTCCCCTTATTTCCTTTCGTTATCCAAGCAAAACCATTTCTTCCTCCAAGCAAAGAATCTTGCTCCTTGTTCATTTTCCAGCAAATTCATTCGTGTTCTGACGATTCTCCGACCACGGTCCACCAATTCTGGGAAGTTGCAACATTCGTTCTATCAATTCACCATTTTCTTCTTCCTTCCTTCCACTAAACAAAAGGGGGGGGGGGGGGGGGGGGGGAATTAACTTTCTCAATCAAAATCCGAGGTACTTCATTAAAACTTACTCGTTGATCATCACTTTCAATTCTTTGGTTGGGTTGGCGTTCCATTTGTTCAATATTTCTCCAAGTTCTCCATTTGTGAAACTCGCACACCAAGTGTTCGATAAAATTCCCCAAAGAGCCTAAACTTTAGAATTCGTTCTTTTTTTACCCACATTCGCTTTGATATTATTCTATTATGTCTCGGGCGGGAAAAAAAGAAAGACATTTCGGGCAAATACGATGCCCCGTTCTCGATTTACTTAAAAGAAGAGGGGACGGTTTTTACTACAATCAAAGCTTGGGGTTTTCCGACACATAGGGTGATTAATTTTCATGATATCGAGGAGCGGACCCAAGAAGGACCGGAACATCATGGGGACGTCCTACGATATATCGAGGGACTCGAGTGCACCACGTTCATCTGGATGGACCTTCCCGGATATCGCGAAGTCGTGCTTGAGTTCTTCTCTACATTGACCATTTTCACTGATAAGATGTTCACTTACCGAATTGGAGGCAACAAAGTTCAAGGGAACGAGCATCTTTCTGAAGAAGTGTTCGGTTTGGCTAGCAATGGCATTTATCCAATTTCTCAAGACGACGTGTTTGACATCACCACTTTTTGGGCCGAATTGACTGGGGGTAATACAGGCTCTTGCACTCGATTTCAGATTACGAGGATTCAAGATGATTCAATCTATGTCGCCTATAAAATCCTCGCCCATACGGTGCTTTGTAAACAAGAGGCAACCAATGTGACCAAACTGGAGATTTTCGTATTGTGGTGCATACTTAACGGACGTCGGCCTTGAATCTTCCCCCTCCTATTAAACGGAATCAAAATATCATGGAGAAGAAACCAGGCAATAAAACAACACTCCTTTCCTTCACTCCATTTATAATTAGCCTCGCCCGTCACTTCGAGTATAATCCAGTCGACATGGGTCTACCAGCTCTTGGGGTCTCTAATCTTCCGTCGATTAAATGTGGCACGTCATCGTCGACTCACGCTCGTGACCCCGGAAAAGGTGGATCTTCATCTCGACGTGCCGAATAGAACAAGGAGGAAGCCCCACAAACCAGTTCGGGCCCGAACCTCGATTGGGAGCAATTTTTTGAGGAGAATTGGGATTTTCAGACGAGAATGTTCGAGAAGCTCCAGCTCATCTAAGAAAAGATTGATAATAATCACGAAAGCAATCATCGAAGCTCTCAGAATCTAAGAGCTCGTCTCTCCCGACTCGAAGAGCACTTCGGCCAAGAAACCTCCTCTCAATCAACCGATCCCCATCTGGAGATGGATCTCGATGACGATCCTCCCACCGAATTATTTAAAAAAAACATTTTCTGTTCATCTTGTGTTTTTATGTTTTTCTTTTCTTGTAGGCTCCTTTTGATTTCACCACCTATTGGATGTCACTTTATGCTCGACTCATCACCATGAGCATGACTATAGGGTCATTTCTCTCTCCCTTCCCTTTTAYCGWACTTTRAYKTGTYTYATRTTGCAATGTGRRYATTKTATGGTTTAAGTGTRKGGGGKTTTGTCCTTGATTAGTAAATTCTTTTGTATGCTTGCTTGTGTATATAGTTTGAGTCGTGTGTATTGATATGGTTGGAACCTTGACAAAGTGACGTGGTTAGATGCTTTGGTTAGATTGTTTAGACTTTCATTTGACATTAGTGTAATTGTGGGGCATGAAGTGTAAGAAACCTATGAAGTTTTTTAATCATTGTTCTATTCGTGTTTCATTCAAAGAGTCGAATACTCTCTACTAGCCCAATTTTCAAATGCCCTCTATAAAAAATTTTGTAAATTTTTCATTTTATTTTTGGACAATAAAAACTCCATGTGCTTATCGAAAAATATTAGAAGTTGCATTTAGAAACATGATATTGGAGTCAGTGAACTCTCATTTTTGAGTTGTAAATATCGTGTTCGACTAGTAACTCACCTTTATGGGTACTCGAAAAAAAGAGAGAGAAATATAGAAGAAGAAGAAAAATGGTACAAGAAGAGAAATCCTTGTACAAGTGAATTATATATAATAAGTCGTGCAACCCTTGTACGTATTTTCATTTTTACATTTTAGATTTTATTGTTAAAGAGATGTATAGATGATTGGGCTAGTCGGGTGCTGACTTGTCAGTTTGAGCGTGAATAGACCTTGGCCGAGGCATGGATAAGGGACGTACATGAAGGGAAACACATTACTTTTTAGGCGTTTGGAAGGAATTCTAGATTCTTACCTCAACTCATTGTGTCGTCCTTTTAGTTGAATTTCCAATTGATTTAGTGCATTAACTTCTCGATTCATTTGAATGCATTAGTGGTTAGTTCATCAGGTGGCTAGTTTTTTCTTATCTATGTTTAGGCTCGGTTTTGCTCGAAGACAAGCAAAAAGCTAAGTGTGGGGGAGTTGATTTGTACATATTTGCGTGTGATATTCATTTGTTTTTGCATTTTGTTTTGTGTGTTATAGCGGGTTTTAGGTCGTATTTTCTCTCGTTTTCTTTCTTTTAGTTTTATGTAGTTCGTATTGTTTTTATTCCATTTAGCATCTTTTCTCTCTTCTATTATAAATATTCATTCTAATTTGGTCTTCTTGTCTTTTTAGTCTTCCTAGCGGAGCCATGCGCGTCCCCACGAGTTACAACCAATTCTGAATGACGAAAACTAGGCAAGGATTCGTAAAGCCTATCGTCGGATTACCAGGAATCAGCGAATCGTTGACACAGTGCCGACGCACACCTCTTGCCCATGTCGAAAGCCCCAATCGATCGACTTGCCGAGGTATACAAGCCACCATCGATCGATGCAGCCCGTCGACACGACATCGATAAGCACCTTCCAGCTGAGTCGATAGCCTTAGTCGATTGACCCGCCGAGAACAATGTGCCATCGTCGATCGACAGCCGTCATCAACGAAGAATGATGCTATAGATACCGTCGATCGACGCAAGTCGATGGTCGATAGACGATCATCATTTCCAGGAAAAATCACCACGATGCCCTCCTCGACTGACACTATTTAAGCGCCAACATTCTCCAGCTGCGGCCAGACCTGACCACTTACCATTTTCTGACCTAGATTTTCCACTTTTTAATATTTGAATCCTTCCTTTAAATGTTATTTATCGTCTTTTATCGCGTTTAATTCATATGTTCGTAGAACTCATTTGATTCATTAGTTTTATCGATTACTTGCTTTGTTTAAATTGAAAGTTGTGTTACTCATTTATTTCTCGTCCTTAAAAACAAAACAAACTACCAACTCTCTTGATCGTGTGTTTAGTTAAGTTTTTCCTAAATGAACATTTCAATTCCGATTGTCATTCCTCAAGAGATTTGACTCGAGTCAAACTTATCACTTACAATCGCTCCGTTCTCTTGCAGATGAACTTTTCTAAAACAAAAGTAAGTGCAAAAAAGTTCGATTCAAGACCCTTACTTATTATTTTCAAATTTTAATTCTCATCTTAGTAGATTTTAAAAACCAAACTCTCAAATTTGAGTCCTTGTGTTTAGAATAGATTTTCCTTTTCTTTTACTTTCCAACTCATGTTAACAAAAACGAAAACTATTTCCAATAAGCCTTACTTGAGAGAAACTTCATGGGAAGAACTCACCGCACTACATCGATTTCGTCCTATTAAGGGGGAGATTTGATACCTCTTTATTTTAAAAGAGTAGTGCGCGAATCGTCTAATTAGATTTTGGCTCTGTTGTTGGGGTCGGACTCGGGTTAAAATCTCACATTACTTTTGTCAATAGTGGAGACCATATGATCTAATTTCCATAGATGCATCCCCAACTTTTCCTAAATACTTATATTATAAAACATCGTATTTTTTAATAATATAATCTCAATTACATTGGTCAATTGATGAAACTTTAATTTGATATTGACCTTTAGAAATTGGATCAACAAATTTAATCAACTATAGAAATATTCTTAATCCCCTTATATTATCAAAATAATTAAGGGAATAAGGATATAAGATATTTTTATACTTTATGTTAAATATATATAACACTTTTATATATTTCAACCCCCTTAGATTATCAGAATAATTAAGGGATTAAGAATATAACATAATTTTATATCATCCATAAATATACAAAACACTTTATATATTTCACAACCTATCTCATAGATGTGTATGATACATGACATAGTTGGAGTGGGCTTCATTAATGACAAAAATTATTTGTGGGAAAATAAATAAACACGACACTTTTTATCGATGCCTTAAATTACACCCTACAATTAGAAACAACAAGACATTGTTAAACATCAACCTCTGACAATCAGAAACATAAAAATTGATCTACACCATTCTAAATAATCCTCCGTGAGTCTTGGGTCATTTTACCAAATCCCCAAACAATCCAATAGTTAGATCTTGTGTAATAATTTTCGGAACACAACAGCGCAGAATCTAAGGGAGAAACAAACACCTTCAGATTAATTTCCAAACTTCAAACTTATTTTGCTTCCAATCTCTACTGTTCACACTGTATCATTAAAAGTCATAAACAGGGTGCTAACATCTCAAATTGATAGTCGGACTTAGATGAGAATTATAGAAGAGTGATTATTATCATTAATAAGAACTATTTTACGGTAAACACTTTATTTAGTAAGTACCCGTGACTTACAATTCTACAAATATTTTTTGAGCTAAATAATTTCTTTTTTTTTGAGGATCATTGCATTCACGTGGGCATTTGTTTTGCACTTGTGAGTTAGGCCAGCCTTGAATTATTAAAGTTAGTTGGTAGCTTACTTTATCGTATTGCTCTTCATTGCATGTATTAATATTTTTGGGCCTTTTCTTAGCTTATAGGTCGGCAAGTTTAGTTCCTAGCTCGAGTTGAGTGTGGATGTTAGAATTTCTCTAGGGTCGGATTGAAACCATTCTTCAACCATTTGACTCTTATCCAGCCTTTGCCCAGCCAATCATTTCAAGTTTTCTTTTGGTCTAATTATTCAATTTAATTCCTATTTCGTTTATTATTTTCAATTAGATGATGATTTTGAGAATTTCCGATGGGGTGTTGTGCATTTGTGAAATGGGTATTTTTATTTTTAAATGAGGTCTTCAAGTATTGATTTGAGGTTTTCATGATTACACACATGAAATCGCATGATTTAAACTTACATGTCCCGATAGAAACACACATTCATGATCATTTACTTTACAAAAATTATATTTGATTTCATAACGAATTTCGAGGACAATTTTTTTAAGGTGGATAGTTTGTAATATCCCAAGTTCTTATTACATATTTATTTTAATTTTAAGCCCAATTAGTAAATTTCGTGCATTTATTTATAAATCAAAGATTAATTTTTACATGTAAAATAGTCTGTATTTTATGGGTTTCATTGTATTGAGTCCAAGATTAATCAAATCAAGTCATGGGCAATTATTACTGCTACAACATACGATCTAACCACTAGAATGACAATATTACCGCAGTGAACTATACACATTGAGGCCCGAGTATTTTGGGTTTAAGGGTACAATTATTTAGAGAATGACATTGAGGTTGGGGACTCTCATAGACCTTACCCTGTCCCCAAACTCGTCCCCATAAAAATGAAATGGGGATTTTTGTACTCGTTCTCATTCTCTGAATATTTCTTTTTAAAAAAAATAACATGTGTAAATGTTCAAATTCATTTACTAATATTTTTAGTTTCATTTGAAATTCTTTGAAAATTGGCACTTAATCCTGTATGAAAATGTATTTGCCAATTAATAATCAAAATACTTAATTTTAAATTATATAGTCTCTTATTTCTATCAAAGCGTACAAACTTATAACATAAAAGATCACAATAACATACTATGACCAATAATAGTAAATTATAAATTAAAGAGAATACAACAGACAACCACTATTGTCGCCAATCGCCAAAAAACTCGCCGCCAATCGTCGTTATAATATTATTTAGCTTTGACCTGATAGTGTATTTCAAAGTCTTTTTTAATAATAAGAGACTTCTTATCCGAAATAAATTTTTTTATATATTTCTCACTTAATAATAATAAAAAACTTGTTTTTTATGATTGCACAAACTGTTATATATTTCTTACTTAATATATTTAATATGTAATTTCTTACTTAATAGGATTAATATAGTTATGCATTTCTCACTTAATCCAAATGATTGCATTTATTTTTATCTGATAGCGCACATATATTGTTATGTATTTCTTACTAAATATAAATAATATGTGATTTTTTATCTTATAGCATAAATTTTACTATATACTACACACTTATTACATAAAAAAAAAAGCCTTACCTGATGGCACAAATACTATTATGTACATTTCTCAACATTAATAATAAGAAATTATTAAAGTAAGTTGGTAGCTTACTCTATCATATTGCTCTTCATTGCATGTATTAATATTTTTGGGCCTTTTCTTAGCTTATAGGCCTGCAAGTTCAGTTCATCTACTAGTTTAGTTGGTATCATTCCTAATTTTTAAATGGCCAATTATTATTGCTACAACATACGATCTAACCACTAGAATGACAATATTTCCGCAGTGAACTATCCACATTGAGACACGAGTATTTTGGGTTTAAGAGTTCACGATTATTTAGAGAATGACATTGATGTTGAGGACTCTCATAGACTTTACCCTGTCCCCGAACTCGTCCCCATAAAAATGAAATGGGGATTCTTGTACTCGTTCTCATTCTTTGAATATTTCTTTTCAAAGAAATTAACATGTATAAATGTTTAAATTCATTTATTAATATTGTTAAACTTTAGTTTCATTTAAGAATTCTTTGGAAATCGAAACTTAATCCTGTATGGAAATGTATTTGCCAATTAATAATCAAAATATTTAATTATAAATTATATAGTCTCTTGTTCCTTTCAAAGAGTACAAACTTATGACAAAAAGATCGCAATAACATACTACGACCAGAAAACAAATTAGTAAATTACTAATTAAAGAGAATAAAACAGACATCCACTATTATTGCCAATCGCCAAAAAACTCATCGTCGATCACCGTTATAATATTATTTAACTTTGACCTGATAGTGTATTTCTAGTTTTGTTTTTTTTTTTTAATAAGAGACTTCTTATCAAAAATCAAGAATTATATATATTTCTCACTTCATAATAATAAAATTTTTATTTTTTATGATAGCACAAACTGTTATATATTTCTTACTTAATATATATAATATTTAATTTCTTACTTAATAGAATTAATATTGTTATGCATTTCTCACATAATTCAAACGATTATATTTATTGTTACCTGAGCGCGCATGTATTATAATGTTTTTCTTACATAAATATAAAAAATATGTGATTTTTTTTATCTATAGGCCACATTCTCCGAAATTCACATTTATTTTCTTAATGGGCTACACTCTTATTAGGCCGGACTAACGGATTATCCGTTAGGCCAAAATTTCATATCAATACATTATAGTGCAAAAATCAATACATTATAATAAAAAACCAATACATCATAGTACAAAAATATTACGTACAAAAATCAATGCATCATAGCACGTGTCAGAGATTTATGAAAAACTAATACGTTACAGTATAAAAATCAATACATCATAGTGTCTAAAGGGTCATGACCCATTAATCTTAATTCGGCCCAGCACAGGTGTTTTTCTTTCTTAATTGATAGTCTTTGATTTTATTTTATTTTATTCCCGGAAACGTAGGATTAGTCTCGGTGCAACCAGTGCACGTGTGCCCTAATTGGCAGTCAATTATGTGCGAAGCAGTGACTACGAAGATAGCAGACCCGGCTGCGAAGAGGGCTCGCCCAGCCGAGAAGAGGCGTGTTTACAATAAGGCCCGCAAATCTGAGATCAGGACTCGAATGAAGAAGGTTAATTATTTATTAGGTTTACACCTGCGCAATCCCAATTTCGCATAAATACTTTTTAATTTTACATTCAATTCCTATTGTGTGTTTATCTTTTTTTTTTTTTTTAAAACAAATAACAAATTGCTTTCTGAGTCTGTTACTTGACTTATTTCTTTGTATTTTAAAGTTGTTTAAGACTGGAATAGCTGTTAGATTGGTGTTTATAGTCCAAGCTCATGAGGTTCTATTTTGATTGTTATGCTCGATTAATGTGATGATAATGGAATTTATATGTAATTACAACTTCGCAATAAAAATTATATCAAAATGGATTTTATGCATTAATTAATTTCATTAATAAATGACGGAGGAACATGAAAAAATGTGTTTTTTAAAAATATTTTGTTGCCTTTGGTTTCTCGGGTTGTTAATTTTAATTACTAGATCGTTTACTAGTTATTTTGTTCATCAAATGAGTTATAAGTATTGTAAATGTCTGAATTCTTTGTTCTGTAGAAAATGCTGATAGTATAATGGGTATTACTGTTCATATAAACACAAGATAGGGTGAAATAATAACATCCCAATATATAGCCCCAATATTCGGTAGATCACCTTTGCTAACTTTTTTATCCATTCACTCTAACCAGTGGGGGTGATATCACAGAGAAACCCATTGAACCGATTAAAAGTTTATTCAAAAAAGGAGCTTCTCAGGGAGTTTGAAAATATTGCGTCCACCCTTGTACCTGAAAAATATTGGTCTATCTATCCGCATTAGAGCTATGCAGAGAGTTGAAGTACTTGTTATTGGAGGTTTATTGAACACTCATTACACTATTTAAGGCCATTTTCCTCCACTTCTTTCTTGAGTTTCATGTTAACTTCTACATCTTTCATTTTTCAACTTTATTGTCCTTACTATAGAAGTTTTTTGAATGGGCCAACGTATGGTTTCGTGCAGTTTTGGTGACCGACTATAGTTCACTAGTCTTGATATGCCAAATTATGTCATCTTTTTTATGATTCTGTCCTTGGGATTAGGAAATGAAAATATTTATTAGTTGTAGTTGTCATTTTAGGTGCAGCTGATTACTCCTGTTTCCATGGACTTCTTAAGCAACTGGTTTCTCCTTTGAGCCTACAACTCTGATAGACGATCTAAAGCAGGTGTGGCTGTAATTTGATTGCATAATTGTCGTCCCTCAAAACATAATCAAGTCATATTACCGAAGTGGCTCATATGGGATGTATAAAATTCCTAATATAAAAATCTTGTAATTAGCTTTATCTGCAAAATTTTGCTAATTTTTGAGTCCTTGTTTGTACTTGTATCTCTTTTGGAAGTTACATTATGAAAGGGCACCAATTGCAGGTAGGTTATCAATAGTTAGCAAAGGGAACATATGTATTTGGTTATATGCATTATTGTTCTAAAAGCACCGATCAACTTAATCTTCAAATGTACCTAACATTTTAACTGTGCTATTTTATTTTCCTGGTGGCTCTTTTGGAAAAACCGATGAGATTAGTCCTAATAAGACCATCACTCAGATTAATTCACTATTCACAAAATATTTCATTAGCCTTTGGGATCCATGATTGGCTCACAGACTAGCCTATGTTAATATATTGGGAGGGATGATTAGTAATCGGAGGGGGAGGGGTGCGATTGGGAATCATGGATTCACATGATTTCATTCGCGGGCCTATAAGATATGGGTAATTTTGGATCTTTAATGCCAAACAATAAATTAGAAGAGATTGAAGGGATGTATCTGGTCATATCTTACCTTATCTATGTTATCAATGATATAATTTTTTCCGTGAAATTTTTTTTGCCCCCCAATATATGCGATTTTTGCACATTGTCCCCCAAAGTATATTTTGTTCCACTTTGCCCCCTGATGTACAATAATTTTCGACGTTGCCTCCTAAACTTTATTTCCGGCAGAATATTCCTTCTAGATTCCATCGACGGGCGGGCAAAGTGCAAGAATCTTATAGTTTGGACGGTAAAGTGCAAAAAATATTAAAGTTTGGGGGGTAAAGTGCAAAATTTTTTATAATTTGGATGACAAATTAAAATAATATTAATATTGAGTTTTTATGTATAAGTTATTTTTATTAAAAAATAGAATTTATATCTCATATATATATATATATATATATATATATATAGATATAAATACCATAGTAATTAGTAATATAGTTAAAAAGATATTATCAAAAATTATCTTATAATATAGGGAACTTTTACAGTACAGTCACTGTATGATACTTCTACCCTTATTGACGAATAGTTTTGTTTAAAACGGCCATAATCTATCAACATAGATGAGATGTCAAATTGTGATTGGATTACCATAGAGTTGTTCTTCTATAAAGTTTATTTGTAAACTTTTCACTTCTCACTTTAGCACTCTGACATAGGTCCTTTTCAAGCTTGTTGTGATTGTAATTGCAGAATCTTTAAATAACTACATAAAAATAGTAGTGGCTTGCTTTACTCTAATAGCTTGCATTTATATTACATTTCGTCTTCGTATCATGATAATTATGACCCTTAGATGTTATGCAATTACAAAGTTTCCCGGGCATTTCCTCGCATAGTTGACTCTGCAAAGAATGATTGTAATGATGCCCTCCGCGTGAGGTATTGCTTTATTATCCTTTGAGTTATCAAGCCTATTTATACTCATTCTTTTCCCTAAAATTTTATAAAACCTGGAATAGAAGATATCTTGGTCTCAGATTTGAACTTTGTGTTTATTGTTGCGCGCATCTTGGGATATCTAAGTCTGGACCTGAGCCGAGCATCTCTGGTATGTGTTCCAGTTAGGCTACCAGTGTGCCTCCAAAATTAGCAATAGGTCTACTAAAGTAAAAATTCCAGAAAACGTCATCCGTATAAATTTGTGATGCATGCAACAAGTTTTTCTTTGTTCAATTTTCAGAATATGTCCTCGAATACAGAATTTGGCGATGCTAGGTTGCTATAGTGAAAGATATAAGGGAGTCGATGCTCGAAGAAGTTGACTTTAAGAAGGAGGCTACAAATGAGGAGATATTTGGAAGCTATGGGGCTCACGGGTCAAGCTACAGCTCCAAAAGTGTACCAAGAGTACAGAACAAAATGGGTTCTTAAATGGAAAGGCTTTATGGTGTCCCTCTCACAGACTTGAAGTCCATAAACTCACTCGTTCCAAATCCAGGGACGAGCCTTATGACTGCCTTAAATGTCTGGTGAGACTCAAATTCATCTTATATATTTATTTATATGTTTAATTAATTAATAAAAAAAAAATTTACCCTCGAAACTATCACGATTTTCACAATTTACCATATAAATTATTTTTTGGGACAATCAGCTATAAAAACTATGCACTTATTGCAAGTTACCCCCTCAAACCAGAAATTGAGTGGTTTTGTACACATCACCCGGTTTGATCAAGGGTACTTCGGTCATATCACTCCTTATTTCTAATTAAATTATATACTTTTATAAAATGTAATTTTGTTTAGTTAAATATGAGAGACAGCAACACTCGTAGCATTGTCGAATCCGCCGCCGCTGTCTGCAATCCGCCATCGTCACCACTTCGTAAAACTTGAAATCAAGAACTACCATCAAAACCTATAATCCCACACACAAATATTCAGAAAAAGAATTTTGAGAGAGAGAGAGAACAACTTAGATGGAGCCACGCCAGCGTCACCATCGCACCACCATCTCCTTCCAAGATTTAAGTCTAGTCGGACATAGTAGCCCAAAACCTAGCGGAACCCTAAATATCTTGAGCAAACTATTTGGACCCAAAGAAATCAAATTCGAAGTGATAGTCCGACACTTCACGGCGCCGCCGCACCACTTACCATCACCGCCCTTTCATTTTCTTCCTCATCTCCTTTTTAATTTGCAACAGGCCCACCTTTTTAATTTGCAACAGGCCCAGGTAATTTCCTACCCACCACTAGACCCAAAACCCAGTCGATCATCCTGACCCAAGCGGTGTGCTTCACTGTGCTTCACTGTTTGTAGATTGGTGTTATCTCTGGCCTCACTGTCTACTACTTGTTTGGGTTCTTGTTGTGATTTATTTGTGAGGATTGTAGTTGGGCATTTGTTTGAGATTAGGGGATTCGATTATAGTATAGTAATATTTTCCATTCCTTTCCTTTTTTTTGTTTACAAATATTTCTCATATGGGTTTTTTCACCTAAAAATACTAAAATATAATTAGAGATTTTAGTTCAATAATAAATATATCAGATTTATATAATTTAAGATTTTTAATAAATCTAACTAAAAAATTTGTAATAATTTTTATTTTTTTTAACAATATAAATAAATATAATTACATTTTATAAAAGTATATCGATTTAATTATAAATAATGAGTGATATGACCAAAGTACCCTTGATCAAACCGGGTGATGTGTACAAAACCACTCAATTTCTGGTTTGAGGGGGTAACTTACAACAAGTGCATAGTTTGTATGGCTGATTGTCCCTAAAAATAGTTTATATGGTAAGTTGTGAAAATCGTGATAGTTTGGAGGGTAATTTTTTTTTTTCCCAATTAATTATTTAGTTGTATTGTAGACTTACATTTTTGTAGGTTGGCAGCTTGCTTGCTTGTGAAACCTTTCGTGCATATGTACATGCAGGTAATCCGTGGTTACTCCGTGATGGTCGCATTGGGTTCCTTTGGTGTGAATAATAAATTAGGGATATTTACAAAAACTACCCCTAGGTTTGGAGTATTTACAAAGAAATCCAACCAACCTTGGAAATTACAAAAACCATCATTTAGATTTTGACTAACCATTGGTTAACCTGACAAAATTTGTTGACGTTTTCAAATATTTTACAATAATACCTATCAACTATTGAAAATATCACAAATAGTACCAACTTTTTGTGTGGCTACTTTGTAATGTTTAGAAAATTTGAGGGGATGTAAATATAAAATGCAAAAAGACAAGTTGTGGTTAACCTCAAGGGTGGTCTTTAGTACAATGGTCGGATATCTCCAAAACATGGAGTGCCATGGAAATATTTCTGCAATCATTAGAAACTCAAGAATACGGCCCATGGTTCGTCGTTGATCGATATGGGTGCAATGTGCCAAAACATTGACTCTAAGGCCTTTACAAGAGAACTAAAAAGATATTTTCCTCAAAAAAGGTACACTATGTTTTTTCTGATTAAAGGCCGGATATGCGTGATTAATGAATTAATTATTTTATTTATGTATTACAAAATGAATTATTAATTGTCCCATACAGAGCCATTTTCAAAATTGTTTGAGAATATATTGCATTAAAAAGGTCCTGCGATTGCGAGTATCAAGCAAAGAGGGGAAACTTATTGGAGCCATATTTTAGCTTCCTCATCGATATGCTTACATATATTGGAAATTGTGACAAAATTATACAATTAGAAAAAAAAAACCAATAACAATTTCTAAGGTCACCTGAGAGAAATGAATCAGAGGTATGCGGGCATAAGCTGCGCGTCTTATCACCAAAACTCCAGCCACTTGGTCATCTTGATTTATTATTATTATTAACTAGTAACCTGAGAAAAATGAATTAGAGGTAAGCACATAATGTCACACACTTGTACTCGTTACCACGTGCCGTGCGGCCCTAGCCCCTTTTCGCCCCTTTCCTGTCGGTGCGTTACAATAAGCTACGCGTCTTACCACCAAAACTCTAGCCATTTGGTTCTTTAATAATAATAATAATAATAATAATAATAATAATAATTATTATTATTATTATTAGAATTGAGAATGAGGATTGAGAATGAGGATTGACTATTGACATTAGTTAGAATCGAGAAAAAACTTATTGGAGCCATATTTCAGGTATGCTTCCCATCAGTACATTGCAGCACGTCCCCATTGTGCAGTTTCAATCGCCTCATATCTAGAATGGGTTTACGAAAAGTTATTCTAGAAATCACACCAATGTAGAACAGGTTTTAAAAAGTAGTTCTAGATATCATACTTTCTAAAATGTCTTTTAAAACCTGTTCTAGATATCATACTTCTAGAATGCCTTTTCAAAACCCGTTTTAGATTTCTTTCTTTTTAGAACGCATTTTCAAATCCGTTCTAGATATCGTACTTTGTAGAACGTCTTTTCAAAATTCGTTCTAGAAAATCACGTTTAGAACAGGTACCTATTTTTTTTGGAAAGTCAGACTTTCTAAAACAGCTCGATCTAGAACGCTGCAAGAACCATTTTAGATTAGCAACAAAAGGCATTCTAGATTGTTATTTCTACACTAGTGGATGTCTGATAATCTCTTATATATGGATCATCATCTCACAAACAAAGTATTCATATCAGTCGTGCCAAAAACTGTACGAGTCAGTATCCAAAAGTTTGTTGTTTGTAAATCATATGATTCAATTATCTAAATATTAGTGTGGTAAAATTACTAACTTTACTCATTAATTTCTGTATAATGTGTTTTCTTCCACATACATTAAAGATTCAATTTCATTCACATGATGTATTTTTTTTTTAAAATGATATGTGTTGGCATAAAATATCATTTAAACTTGACAAGGTTTGATGAGTTCTTTGTGCATATGAAAACCTTAGTGATTTTACTCATTTTAACATACGCATCAAGAACTTGATAGTAACTTGCCTTTTATTAATTATGATGACCAAACCATTATACTAACTAATGAATTATCAATACAATAAGGAAATGTCTATTTCTTGACAAATTTTCACATTCCTTAGAGATTTTCAAGTTAGGTAGAACACGATATACTCTTCTTCTAATATTTTTCTTTATTTAGTAGATAAATTACATTACAACATGATAGTACTACTTTTGAACCATGTACGTAGATGTGTAGTAAGTAGACTTAATCACCTCCAATGCTTAGAATAAAATCCAAGGTTTACTAATAAGCTAAGTATCTAACTCAAAATAAACTTGAAGAACAAATATGATAGTATAATTAGAATGATGCGTTAAACATTCCCGAGTTCTTTGGAGAGTAGGAAAGAAAATTTTGTTCAGTGAAAATCGAGAATATTCATTAGCTGAGCAATGTCCTTCGGAGAAGGTCAACTCCTACTAAAACCAATAAATACCGCAAACTGTATATCTCTTACCTCATGGTGCATTCTTCCCGCATAGGTAAGGATTAACATGTTTTACCCGCATTGCTTCAAGGTTATTTATTATTCATTTTGAACATAGTTAACCTCAAGAAATTTTCTTATTCATAGTTTTAACATTGCTATATCGAAGAATAAAATCAAGAATATTCATTAGCTGAGCAAGGTCCTTCGGAGAAGGTCAACTCCTACTAAAACCAATAAATAACGCAAACTGTATATCTCTTACCTCATGGTGCATTCATCCCGCATAGGTAAGGATTAACATGTTTTACCCGCATTGCTTCAAGGTGATTTATTATTTATTTTGAACATAGTTAACCTCAAGAAGTTTCTTTATTCATAGTTTTAACATTGCTATATCGAAGAATAAAACCGTGTTATGCATAATATTATCCTAGTTCATCAGTATGTGCATACAGGTGAAAATAATAGAGTGAGGTCGTGTCATTTTATGTGACTTTGTTTTTCACATATGGTAAGAAATGTTTTAAGCTGCAACAAATTAATATAGAATTCATTGATCATTTTAGCGAGCAAACAAATTTATTTGGATGTTTGAAAATTAATATACTTTCCGAGTAGTGATTTAGGGCATATCAAAGTTCATTGGATGTTGGTAAATTAATATACTCCCAGCATAAGATTGGTCCAATATAAAACCTGAAATTCATTAGTGAATTGACTTTTCTTAGTTTGACGATTCTATGTCAGTTGAGGGTTGGGGATGGTAGATTGTGTAATTATATATATTCTAGTTCTGACATAAAACAACCGAGGGCAATACCCAATTTCTTTTGTGTCAAGTATATTGAATTTATATTGAGTTATATCAATCAATTTCTTTAGATAATAGAATTGAAGAGCATATGATGTACAATTTCTTTAACATTTTGTGAATATATACTTCTCACGAGGCTTTTTTGTACAATTTTGTATCGTGCACGAACTTTCATTATCATATAAATATATAATCAATCATGTTTATTGAACAAAATAAATTTCTAACAGTGCTTGAAAGCAAATTATATCAAACAACACATTTCATATGAAATTTAAGTATACAACAATATATTAAAGACAATCTAAATCACACGTGTTGATGAATAAATAATAGTATATCAAAATAACTTGCTGTAAAGACATGATTCTTTCCTACAGTACGCCTTAAATTTTGTTTTGCAATTTGGATCTGCCTTTGTCCGTGACTATTTTATGGCAATCATAATCTTGAAATCCAATCTCCACCGTACAAAATTAACCTTCATGTGTCTTGAACAATATATTAGAACTTCAACTTGATCCAAGGGCTAGATTGTGAGTAATATAAGTTTTCATGAACATTTACTAGACAGTTTCGAAAACAGAATATGTTCTAATCGAAATTCATTATTGAATTCTCTCGGACTCAAAATCTGATCTCCAACATTTAGATTATAAATCAACAAGTCACGAATCTAGAGTAAATATTTAACAAGATCCAACAGTTAGACATCCAGGAAACGATTCTGAAATGTTCCAGCCTAATTGATTTTTTCTATATACAAAAAATATTTTTTGTTATTTTGGTTTACGAAGGCTATTTTTTGTGATATCTCAATTGGTTAGAGTGGTACTGATAACGTGACGAAGGAAAAGTAGAAAATGAGACACAATGAAGAAGATGATAGAATTAAGGTTCTCTTATTCATCAAACGCTCTCTTTATATAAGGTGTCAAATACATGTTTCAGTAATACATCAAGATAAAAAATACTTGGATTGTCCCTTATCAGTTACTTATCGATGAAGACACGCTAGTTGTATTTCTCATTCAACACTATGTTTATTTACTATTAGCTACTGTATATTTTACTTAATCTTTTTATAATAAGAAAAAAAAATCAAAATAGACTTGAATAAATTCTCTCGCCAAAAAGCAGTAGCCAAACTTGGATAGTTTATATATATATATATATATAGGATTTAGATCATATGGGAACCAATCCCCTATGTGGGAACTAGGAACATATATGATCCATTGGATTAAATTAAATGTATGGTTAAGATCATCTATATTAATCATATAATTAATCTAATTTTTATAAGGGCGCGGATATACGCACCCCGTTTTTTTATTAGTTAACCCCATTAAAAAAATTTCTAATTGAAATGCCAAACTCACCCTTAAACTTTACACACCCCAACTTTATTTTCTTCAACCCCCACCACCTCCGTTGCCGTCACCACCGTCACCACGGCCGCCACCACCCTTTCGTCTTATTAATTTCATTTTTTTCAACTAATTTGCCAAAACCCTCTCCTTCCTACCCCAAATTTCAGAAATCGCAAATGCAATGCTCTCTTCCTTCTTCAATTACTCGACGACGGATTGGAAATCGATAACATCAGGCGGCGAATTACCGGCGACGACCCGCGCGGTGGTAGGCTAGGCGACACTCCAACTCCACCGCGACGGACAACAACGATTGACAACGGCTTCGGGCTGACTGGACTCGACGGTCGGCGTTTGGCAAGGGCTCCAGCAGGTAACGCGCTGGAGAGAGTTAGAGTGGTGGAGGCTCTATCGGGTCCGATTCGAAGGTGGCGATGGAGTTTCTGGTGACTGTTGATGGCTTTACGATTTTGGGAACTTTGGATGGGATGATGTTGGTGGCGGGTTTTGGGATCAGCTTTGCCTTTTCGACTGGGTCTTATTTTTTAAACAAATTAGTTGATCTTTTGTTAAGCTTTTTTCATTTTGTCTTCAGCTTTGCCTTTTCGACTAGGTCTTATTTTTTAAACAAATTAGTTGATCTTTTGTTAAGCTTTTTTCGTTTTGTCTTCATCTTAAAATCTGTAGGGTTTGTTGAATAAAAATCGGTTCCTGAGATGAAGGTGGCGTCGGTGGTAAGGACAACGGAGGTAGTGGCGGAAGAGGGTTGAAAAAGATGAAGTTGTGTTTAAAGTTTAAGGGTAATTTTGGTATTTTGAGATAATTATTTTTAATGGGGTTAACTAATAAAAAATGGGGTGCGTATATCCACGCCCTTTTTATAATACAAAAGGCTCGCATGTTATTATTCACACTATCCATATATAACCAGCAATTAATGTATATTTTCAAATATCAAATTTGAAACAATCACTATTCATTCCATCAGGTTTTTACAAAAAAAGGAAAGCAAAATCTCACAATTATAACACCGAAAAAAAGGTCATAAAACGTCTTCATACATATTCTTTTGGGAAAAAAACATCAGGAGATAAACATGAATTCATTGTACAAAATTCTTGTATCATATTTATCATCTCGAAAAGTAGTGCTTTTTTCATTTTTTTTTTCTTTGTAATATAGTTTATATGTTATTTTCACACATCACAATCAACTTGATGATACGACAGAGAGAAATCAAAAACTAAACCTCATATCACAACACTTCACAATGAAAGAGATGATAATATTCATGTTTTTTCATGTTTTGATTCATTAAACATGAAGCGTGTATTTTTTTTTTTTTTTGAACATAAGTGTATGTTTTTCAATTCCATTACCTTTTTATGTTTCAATTTTATCAAAAAGACTAGTGTAGACAGTCGCGTGGTTACGCAGGCATAACGAGATAAATACATAATAAAACAAAATTGAAAAAGTAAAATCTAAATATTGAAAATTGAATTGTTCATGCAATAAAGAAAATGTTCACTTGAGGTTTTGATTTTTTTTTTCGTAAACAACGTGGAGTGTCTTATTAACAATGTTACCATCGTCGTCGCAGTATAAAATTTTTAATCCTTTACAACACATTAATATTTAAGAAATAGTATTTAAAAAGAAAAAGAACAAAAAAAAAAGTACCATCATCGAAAAGTAGTGCTTTTTTCATTTTTTTTTTCTTTGTAATATAGTTTATATGTTATTTTCACACATCACAATCAACTTGATGATACGACAGAGAGAAATAAAAAACTAAACCTCATATCACAACACTTCACAATGAAAGAGATGATAATATTCATGGTTTTTTCATGTTTTGATTCATTAAACATGAAGCGTGTATTTTTTTTTTTTTTGAACATAAGTGTATGTTTTTCAATTCCATTACCTTTTTATGTTTCAATTTCATCAAAAAGACTAGTGTAGACAGTCGCGTGTTACGCAGGCATAACGAAATAAATACATAATAAAACAAAATTGAAAAAGTAAAATCTAAATATTGAAAATTGAATTGTTCATGCAATAAAGAAAATGTTCACTTGAGGTTTTGATTTTTTTTTTTCGTAAACAACGTGGAGTGTCTTATTAACAATGTTACCATCGTCGTCGCAGTATAAATTTTTAATCCTTTACGACACATTAATATTTAAGAAATAGTATTTAAAAAGAAAAAGAACAAAAAAAAAGTACCATCATTGGTCAAAAAACATAACAATATACATTAATCGAATTCATAAATTTACACGTAGTTTCAACTGACCAATCATTGATTAAAAAAAATGCTGAATAGTAAAAACACCAAAAACACAATTGAGAAATCAGAAGTGTGAACCGATAGATTGGATTATAGCGAACGTATCAAGGTTATGTGGTTTCGCATTTTCCACTGAAATCATTTAAATTAACATATCAATATCCTTATAAGCTTCAAGTAACTCCCCCCCCCATTTTAGTCAGTCAACACTGTCCCTCACAAATGAAAAGTTTCGAACTTATTTATACACAACAAAAGGTAACAATGATAAGCAGCAAGCAAAAATCTTAATTCAACTCTTAATTTCAGCAAAAGAAAAAAAGAAGTTTCAACTCCTACTAATAATAAAATGATAAGTATAAAGGTAGCTAATAGAAAATTCCCAACTTAAGTATGAATTGCCACAGTTATATAGATAGCCACTAAATGTAAACCACAACAAAGTTTCAAATAGATTTAGAATAAAGCTACTTTGGAAACCCACGTATTACGTGGGCATCTCGAAAAAACACATAAAAATTTAAAATTTATCAAAAATTAAAAAATTCGGAACGTGGCTTATTAATACAACGAAGAAGAATTGTTCACTATATATTTTTGAAAATAGTTGTCTTATTAAAAAATATTACAATCGTCGCAATATAGAATTTTAAATTATTTACGGCTAACACGAGAGATCGCGATATATAACTGATAGTGGTTAAATACTGATCTTGGCTAATACAAACCAATTTGGACTATTACCATCATTATTGGAAATATCAAACCAAATCTTGCGCAACATATAATGTCACATACCAAATAATATTTATTTACATATTTGGATTAACTTATTAAAATTCTAATTACATGCGAGGATTGTCTTGCAAAATAATTTTTAATTCACATTTTTATAACTTACTATTTTGATTAATTAGAACTGTAAATTGATTGAACTTTTCTCATAAAGATCCACAATAATTAGATATTTTCATAATCAGATTATTTTCTTAAGGTAGTTTTAATTAAGTTAACTAAAGCGAAAATAAAATACAAAAAATATTTAATTTAAACCACAAACTATATTGCAATAAATATTTAAAAAATATTTGTTAAAATAATTAAACAAACAATATCTACAGTACACTAAACAGAAGAAATCAAATTACACAATGATTCATTGCATAGTAGAAATACATGTTCCACAATATCTGCTTCAAAACTTTTGTTGAAATCTGTACAAATGAAGCTGTGTGTAATAAGCACTTCACCACCTGCGATAAAATAACGATTAGAGTAAGTGATAAATATAACCAATTATGTTATAATCTAATGAGAAACTTTAAGAGAATAAAGGCTTAGTAGCCAAGTAAATACATATACATTTGCATCCAATGATTGACAATACCTGAGCAATTATAAGAAAATAAATCATGTCTATTAATAGTAGAAAAACAGAGTAATAACTAATAATTCAAATAAATTAGTATAAGTTAATATTGAAAAAAGAAATATAACCATCAATGGAAGCAAAATCAGTACACCATTAGTAACAAAGCTTGTATCATTACATCTTAATTTGAAGAGAGAAGATACACAAATAGAACAATAGTGAAAGTTTTTCAAGTATCTAGGAAAAATGTGTCGACTAAGTAATAATGAATTACAACTTTTTGTCCACGTAGCTATATAATTAAACAAAAAGGCCATAATATTTGACATATTTGTAGTTTTATAGATATATCAGTATTTTTGTAATTAGACTAAACTTAAGGGGTAGTTTTTTTTTTTATAATTAACTCATTATTTTGCCCAAACATGTCCAACCTTATAGGATAAATTATCATCAAACTATTCAAAGAGACATATTTGTACAAAGAAACCATACATACAAATTGAAGAGCATGCGAGAAGCAACACAAAGAAAACCCAAATTGAACAGTACACACGAAGAACAAAAAGAAAATATAAGCAAACCACTCACAGAAATCTATTCCAGTCATTCAAAGTCTCAATTTCATGTCATCTCAAACAAAGATTTGCATTTAGCAATAAAAGAATCTATTTCTTATCATATTGGAAAAAAATTACACAAATACTACATCCAATACAATACTCCTCTGAGATAAACAAAACCTCAAATGCAGGAGCCACCTCAATGCAACTTTGCATCTTAAGAGGTATACTAAATAAAAGATAAAATAATTTTGTTAATCACGATATGTACTCCAACATGCAAAATTCTAACGTGGAGGAAAAATAAGCAGACATAACTAACTCCTCATATATAAACTTAACTAATTTCACATAGAACCTTTTCTAATGAAATGTCTAATCCTAGTGAAAAAATAGCCGATGCACAAAAATCTAACTTTCAGGAAAAACCAATAACTAAAAAAAAAAGCAAAAAAATGAACTTACCAACTGATCCTTAAATTGAAACTTGTTGAAATATAACCCGTCCAGATTCTCTCTACTCCTCCAAATCATGAGTCCTAATTTCAACATATTTGGACCTCTCGTTTGCCTCATTCGTGAAATCCATTAAAGCCTCCCAAGAATCATTTGCAAAATCCATTAAAAACAGATGTTAGCCTAATGTACCAAGGAAAGCTCACAGTGAAAAGTTTCCGGGGTTCTACTTGCAATAGGTGTTGGAAACTAAACTACGTTTACAAAGAAACGAGCACAAACAGGGAAAAGTAAAATAATCACTAAACTGGAAAAAGAAGAAAAGAACAGAAAATGAAAAAATAGTCGAGTCGAGTTAGACACTCTTTTCGCAAAACGATTTTGCCCCGGTAGTGCTTCTTCGGTTTTGGTAAATCGTTCCCAAAGATGAAACGACTACGTCTTTGGTTTAACCGCACCGTTAGAAACCAAAGCTCCGGCAAACTGGACAGAACTTGGACTGAGTTATGTAATGATATGCAGAAAATTATGCAGAGTGTTCTTAAGTATCGGATGTTGAGTTCAGGTGTTCATGCGTATGGAAAGTGTGAACATGCAAATGCAGGAGCCTCACCCTTTTATAGGGTTGCCAGCGGGAGGTAACAACCCTCTTAATGATGTCCTTAAATGCGTCATTAAGTCATTCAAACAGGCAGCAAGAACCTGGACAGGTTTAGCGTTCAGATGCATTGCAAGTTTGAATTCGTACATTTTGGAAACGTCTAAATGGTCAGGTAGCCATTTCGTAACGGTCAGGAGTGAGTTCAAAAGCTTCTCAGCTTCTCAGGTGCGTGTAGGTTCAAAAAGAAAGCCTAGGTCGAACTAGGACCACACACACGGACCAGCCAATTTGGACCAATTGCCCAAGACCCAAGACCCAAGTCCCAAGGCCCAGAGCCCAGGTCCGAGGTCCGAGGTCCGGGTCCGGGCTCGGGCTCGGATCCGCCATCGGCTTCGCCGAAGGCGGACTGGAGAACTCAAGTCCAAGAGCCCGCGTGAGCTTCGTTTACACAAAGCCCACAATACCCGGTGGCCCATTTGATGTCCACTCATTAAGAGTTAAACACTTTTAAACTCCCTTCCACATTGAATATTATTCAATGTGGGATGAACATTAAAGCATAAAGGCACCCATTCAACTTCCAAACACCATTTCTCACTCACCAATAAATGGATTTGAGAATTTCAAAAAGCTATAATTATCTACACGACACGTAGATTAAGCTTACACAATTCGTTAACACGAATTTATGCTGTACCATTAAATTAGAATTAATCCAATTTACAACAATCCCCCACATGAGTGAGAAACCCCAAAAACGTAATGCATGAATGCAAGTACATAACTCAGTCCTTAAGAGACAATAGAGAATAGGGATAGGTGGCTTGTGGCCTTGAACCCTCCTTAGTTAATACTACCGAGCATACCGGCAGATTAGTGAACATAATTCTTGAACTATTCCCCTTTGTGTATACTAGACAATAGTACCAACCCACTAAGGTCTCAAAATGCTTTCGTTCTCACGTTTGTGTCCGTTTCTAGCCATGGACATCTTCTTTGGATTCATAAGCTTCAGTAGAAGTGGCCCTCACTTCTCGCTTACATAGGTGATTCTTCAAATCAGTATTCTGTCATACTCAAGTCAAAGACCTGCACAAGAATCATTAAAAATTAGAGATTTAACCTCACCACGTGATAGATTATAAGCTCTACTTTTGCGTTAAGGAATAGGGTCGTAGAGTTTAACTTACCCAGACTTTTGTAGTTTAATTTTCCCATTGAACCAAGTTTGTGGGATCTCCACTCATCATGGTTGGGTTTCCACTACAATCATCTTCAAGATGTGGATTTCACTCCCATTCCTTCTAGCAACTTGTACATCTGATCTCGAGCTATGTTCTTAGTGAATGGATCCACTAGATTATCTATCGACCTTACGTAGTCAACTGAGATAATCCCACTCGATAACAGATGTCTCACGGTGTTATGTCTCCGACGAATATGTCGAGACTTACCATTATACAAACCACTTCTTGCCCTTCTAATGGCAGCTTGACTGTCGCAGTGAAGCATAACCGGCAGCACGGGTTTCTCCCAACATGGAATATCTTCTAAAAAGTTATGAAGCCATTCTGCTTCTTCACCCGCTTTGTCCAAAGCGATGAACTCAGATTCCATGGTGGATCGGGCTATACATGTTTGTTTAGTAGATCTCCAAGAAACAGCTCCTCCCCCTATTACAAACACATATCCACTTGTAGACAAAGAGTCCTTAGAGTCGGATATCCAGTTTGCATCACAGTAACCTTCAAGTACCCTGGGGAATCTACCATAATGTAGTTCAAAGTTTAGAGTATACTTTAAGTATCTCAAAACTCTCACAAGTGCTTTCCAGTGTTCTCCACTTGGGTTGCTTGTATATCGACTCAGTTTGTTTACCGAGCAAGCTAGATCAGGCCTTGTACAGTTACAGATGTACATCAGACATCCAATGATCCTAGCATAGTCCTTCTGAGCAACAGGGTCACCTCTGTTCTTACTTAAGTGAACGTCGAGTTCCATAGGTGTCTTAGCTGGAAGACTATCGTGAGCATTGAATTTCTCGATCACTTTCTCAATGTAATGAGATTGTGATAAGACAATTCCATCTGGAGTTCTTATGATTCTTATGCCAAGAATAGTGTCAGAAACTCCCAGATCCTTCATGTCAAAATTTCTTTTAAGCATGAGTTTCGTCTCGTTAATCACTTGAAGGTTGCTACCCATGATTAACATATCATCTAAATAAAGACATACTATAACAAATCTGTCATTAGTATTATCAATGTATACACACTTGTTGCACTCGTTTATCTTGAAGCCATTTGACATCATCACTTCGTCAAATTCCAAGTGCCATTGTAAAGGTGCTTGTTTCAAGCAATATAAGGACTTAACCAATTTGCACACCTTTCTTTCTTGTCCAGGTTTTACAAAACCTTCGGGTTGTTCCATGTAAATTTATTCTTCTAAATCGCCATTTAGAAAAGCTGTTTTTACATCCATTTGGTGAATCTCAAGATTGTGCAAAGCAGCAATCGCTAGAAGCACCCGGATAGAGGTAATTCTCGTCACAGGAGAGTATGTATCAAAGAAATCATATCCCTCCTTCTGGAGAAAACCTTTCACAACCAAACAAGCTTTATACTTATCGATTGATCCATCAGCTCTGAACTTTCATTTCAGAATCCATTTACTTCCTAAAGGTTTACAACCTTCAGGTAAATCAGTCAGAATCCACGTATGGTTCTGCATGATCGAATTGATCTCGCTTTGTACAGCTTCCTTCTAAAATGAACTATTAGTCCGTGAGAAAGCTTCTTTCAGTGAATTTGGTTCTTCATCCAAGAGAAAACCACATAGTCAGGGCCGAAATCCTTAGCAACTTTAGCTCGAGTGCTCCGTCTAGGAGTTAGAGCTTCAAGTTCTGAACCGGGTCGTTTGCGAGACTTAGGTTCAACCCCCACAAGTTCGTGACTTGTAGTTCCTTCAGTATTGCCAGTGTTTGAACTGGAA
>BMAC01000431.1:224723-239376 GCA_014905375.1 Phtheirospermum japonicum | reverse complement strand
ATTTAGCAACAATAGGTCAGAAATTATCCAAACATAACAATACAAAATCGAAACTTATATTTATGTAAATTATCACCATTCAATGATTAACACCATCACATTTTACATAAATAGTAATGTGATCAAAGGCAAATCTGCCAACTACTCAAAGTAGTATAAACATCACGAATCAAATAAATACGGACAGAGGGACTTTCTTATTAGCACACCAAATCTAATAACTAAATTTCTACCATCCACCAAAATACTTCTCAAAAAAACTAAAAATCATTTAAGATAACTATCCACAAAAAGATCTATAAAAATTTGTTTACTGATTTTTACAACAAACTTCAGCAATCGCCATTTAATTTCGAAGATACCCCCAAAAAAAAAAAAAAAAAGATCGAAAAACATCTAAAAACCAATAAAAAAATTAAAAATCCGAAACACCATATATTTTCGGGAATAGTCCTCGTGTTTCCGTTAAGTGATGTTTTTGCTCTATCGCTTTGTCTTTCCGATTTTCAAATACCTCTTTTGCAGATGCATGACTTTATGACAGGATGGATATTTATTAAAAAAAACAACAACAAATAAAATGCAATTTGTAACAAATAATTCGTATTTATGTAGATAAAATAGCCACAAAATAGAATAATTAAAGGAAATACTGCTTATGTTTAGCCTAATTACCAACAACTCTAACTATTCTTAAATATTAAAAACATCACCCTTTGTTATTTAACAATAAAATACCTATATTATATATGAACAACTCATAATACAATAAAATGCTAAAAAAAAATTACTTAAGGGGGGAAAAGAAACATCTTATTACTAATCCAGTTAATGTAAAATATTATAATTCGATAAAACTTACTGTATAGAATGCAAATCATATTATTGTCTCTGAAATTGCCCGTAACAATTCTCATATGCCATTATAATCTAGAAACAATTTTGAGTTGAAAACTAAAATACATGAGCATCCACAAGAAGAATTAAAATATGCACAATTATGGAATTAAGAATATACTAATTATGAATAACAAAGAATACTAAAATTAATAACACAAATTGTTTACTTCAAAATATTTTCAGTTTCAAAACCTAAAAAGGTAGTTGTTATAATTTATACTAATTATATAATGATAAGTCTATCTTTCTCCGGGCTGAGCATTAAAAAAAATCCCTAACAAATGCAAAAGGTTGCGCGCGCGCGCACACACACACACACACAAAAAGCAAATTTACCTCCAGTGTAGGTTTCTCCATGGATGAGGTCTCCAACCTCTAATTCTGTATCTAATACCATAAATTTCTTGCTATGCCAAACAGAACCCAAAACCAACAACAATACATATTATTTAATGGACAACTGGATTCATAAGAATATGAAAACTTTATTATAAATGTCAATTTCCAAAAAAAAAAAAAAATCATCAGAAGCCATTTTGAGAAATAAAAATAAAATATCGAATGCATAATTTGAAATATATTACAAAACACGCCCTTGATACTTTAGCTAATTAAGAAAAAACCCCAAAGGATAGTGAAAACTACCAAAAAAAAAAAAAAGAAAATTTAAAGTTTGACCATTGTCCTTCTTAAGCAGAAAAATATAAAAACTCTTTATAAGCATTAATATTTTAAAATTTTATTTTGTAAACTTCAAAAACTTTTATGGGTTCTTTTCGTAATTAGCCATAACCTCAGGGGATTTTTGTAATTATCCCAAAAGTTTAACTTTAGTAGCATTGGATAGTCACTGTTTTTCGCATTCTTCGAGCATAAGCACCTGTTAGAACCCATCAATAACCTGCAAGTCCTCGGTATCATGCTTATCCTCAAACACTATTATAGGAATCACGAATATAGATGGAAAAAACAATAAGCGAAATAGATTAAAAAATGAATAAGAACTTGATAAAAAATGAAAAAAAAAAAAGCAAAAAAAAACTTCGAATCACAATTACCATGATAAAAATAGTTGATCTGGATTCACCTTGAAGTTGATACTTGGTATTTTCAATGTTGTGAGAGGTGTTTGCATCCAAGTTGGTGAACTGTTACTCCAATGTATTTCTTACCAAGCTTTAGTTAGATTCAAAAAAGGTAATTGCTTAAGTTGTTCAAAAAGCTACTCCAATCCTAAAATGCAAAACAAAAACATGGAAAATCATGTTCGAATACTGATTAAACAAAAAATTATATTTACATATACTAAAAAAGGATTTTCATACATACTAAGCACCAACGCAAATAAAATATTGAATGCATAAGTTGAAAAATATTGAAAATTAGAGTATTTAATTGAAAAAGACAATCAACATCAGATTCATAGTGCGTCAATATCATTAACAAATAGGGAGGACGTAGCCCTTTATATTTAAAACAAAATCAAACCTTGGTGGTAGTTTTTGTAATTTTCAGAAACATGTGGGGTCATTTGCAACTGACCCAAACCTCCTTTTCTTTTTAATATCATTAGTAATCTAAAGTTTCAAAACTCTAGAGATAATTACAAAACACGCCACTGATGAGAAAACCCCCAAAGGATAGTGAAAACTCCAAAAAAAAAAAAAAAGGTTTGATCATTGTCTTTCTTAAGCAGAAAAATATTGAAAAATACTTATAAGCATTAATCTTGAGACTTTGAAGAAATGATATACTTATAACGACTCTTCACGGATCTGGAAAGAAATACATAATCAAACAAAATTAAATAGAAACATAAATCTTCGTTCGAAAAAAAAGGTGAATAAAAAGAAAAAAAGAAAAATAAATTTGTTCATTAGGGACATGAACCAAAATAAAAAAACATCAGATCGAAAAATAACAAACAAAAATATCGCAATAAATCTGAATTTGGTTTTTAGGAAATTATGTTTAAAAAAAATATTGAATTAAAACCAAGAATACTTATTCTCCCTTCCAAATATACGATAATTGTAAATTATACCTTCAAATCGAGTTTACCCAAATTATAATTATTAGACCGAACATCAACTACGACCATTTATCCGTCCTTAAATTTTGGTAATGTTGTTGAAAATCCCAAGTGGAAAAACAGAAACCCTTACTAGACTAACCAAACACCCCCTTGATTTTTAGAATCTGACTGAATTCACCAGAATCAACAGTGGATTTACATCAATAAGGTTGATATATAATTTATAGATACTATAAATAGTTAACACACTAAAAAAAAAATGCAATTTCACCTGACCAACTAAAAGAAGCAAAATTTTCTATTTTTTGTTCCCAGTCCTCTACACATAATAATCTCTAGTAGAAATCAAGGCATACTTTTCAAATTAAAAATAGAGTTCCAATATCAACAACAGTAAATAATAAATCAGCAGCAAAATTCACAAGATGAATAAAAAGGAAAAAAGAAAAAAATTTTGTTCATTAGGGACATGAACCGAAATGAAAATACATCAGATCGAAAAATAACAACAAAAATATCGCAATAAATCTGAATTTGGTTTTTAGGAAATTAGGTTTTAAAAAAATATTGAATTAAAACCAAGAACACTTGTTCTCCCTTCTAAACATACGATAACTGTAAATTATACCTTCAAACGCCATTACAAAATCTAAAAATCCAAGCATACATTGAAACCTCCATAGAAACGCATTTGTGGAGCATAATCATCATCCGAAGGCTGATTGCATCCAATTATCAGCCCTGTATGTATAACACAAATCTGCATCAGTAAAAATAAAACATCGACGTCGAAATCTAAACTAATTTTTAAAAATGAAATTGAAAACTATAATCCCTTCAGAATATTTTTAAGTACTTTGTATGAATATGCACTTAATTAATTGGATACAAATATGAATTAGAAAACCAATAGTCTATCTGAGAACAACAAATATGAATTGGAACATAGATTTATATCGGAATATATTTATCAAATAATATGAAGATCCGTACAAAAAACATAGATTTTTTTTTTTAAAAATGATGAGATTTAGAACAAAATACCCCAAAGATTTTTCAAAAACCTTCGGCGTCATTTGCAACTGACCCAAACCTCCTTTTCTTTTTAATATCATTAGTAATCTAAATAGGGATTTTAGAGATAATTACAACACACACCCCTGGCATTTTAGCTAATTAAGAAAACCCCAAATGATAGTGAAAACTACCAAAAAATAAATAAATAAATTCAAAGTTTGATCATTGTCCTTCTTAAGCAGAAAAATACCTTTTTTTTAAATGAAAAGCTTATGATATTTAAGCAAAACTTATAATTCTCATTCACCGATGATCACATTTCCATTATAGAATTCAAAGTTTACAAACACCTTTTTTTTTTTAAAACTTAAGCTAGAAATTCATAAAAAATGAAAGGAAAATGATGTATGTACAGAACTTGCCTATTTAAAAAAAAAAAAAATCTCACAGTAAGATCAAGACTCTATATTTGAAAAAAAAAAACTATGTTAAATATCACACACAACCTATAGAACAACGATAGGATTTGATATTTGAAATAAGTACCTCGGATTCATGGCTTTGAAATTCTGTCTTGTAACGAAATTTTAGATATCGACTGACTGGATAAGATACTCTCTAAATCTCTCTGATGTCCACCATTCTGAAATTTAAACCTACAGATGCAAAGCAATTAAATAAAGATGAGTACGTAAGCAAAAAAAAGAATCCTTTGATGTCGTGAAACATTACCTCTTTTGCATCAGTCCATTCAAATACACAACTAAAGAATAATTCATAAAAGACTAACAATAACCATTATCCAAAGCAAAATTAACAAAAATAACAATAAAGAAATAACCCAAAGTATAATTTATAAAAGATTAACAATAACCATTACTAAACTCTATTCAAAGAAAATTAACCAAAAAAAAAGGGCATTTGGATCAATAAAAAGAAATAACAATCCAAAAGCTGCCAAATCATACTGAATTCACTCAACTTTAAATAATCGATTAACCATCGACGGCTAAGACGACACCATCACCGTAAGAGACTTATATTTGAATAGAAAAGTTGACCATTGCCTTGAAGAAGAGAAAGGGACATAACTAAGGGGATATATCATAGAGGTAACAATAGAATCATTAAAAAAAAAAAACATAAAATAAACCTGGAAACCATCACAATTGCAACTACCGTACGCATAAAAATATCTCAAAAACAAATCGAAGAAAAATTAAAATTAATACACAATCACCAACCGTGTATATGCATATATATATAGCACTAAGAAACTCAACAACATACCAATTAATAAAAACCTAAGTTGAAAAATTAAGAATATGAAAACGCGCGCACACACACACAGAGAAATTAATGGAACTCACAATTCTGCTAAAACTAGGCCATGCCTAGCTTATAAATATGATCAGACTCAAGCGAAGTGTCCTGAGCCGGCAAGCAAAGAGCGGCACCTAATGGGATTAAGCCATTGTCTAGCACGACCGTGAAGCTTCGCATCTGAAAATTTGTGAAACTTCGCATCTAAATTTTTTGTGAATAATCATCATTTTTTTGGATCCCCGAATTTGTGAATTTCACCAATCTGAATAAATTACGAATAATCATAGTCTCATTAGAGGAACTATGAATAAAAAAAATCAAAACAGAGAAATGGAGAATTGGAAACGGCGGTAGAGAGAAAGGGATGGGAGCAAACCCTAATTTTTGTTAAGAAATGAATAAAAAAAAATGCTATTTTATACCTAGGCTAAAAATCCTAAAAAGGTAGTATTTTAATTCAAGCCACCAGAAGCTGCCAACTCAGCTTACGTAGCTACCAAGTGACGACATGTGTCATCCGAAGCAATCTCTAGTTGACACATAGGTTAGGGTGTTAACAGAATTAACAAATAGGGTGTATTGCTGATTTTTTTTAACAACTGAATCAGTAAAAAATTATAGAAAAATCATTTCAATTAGGAAAGTTTTTTGTTTTTATTCAAAAAGATAACTTGAGTTTTGAAGAATCAGGTTTCCTCAACTAAAGTCTAAACATTAAAAAGAAGAGACTGTGGTTAATTGAAAATACCAAATCAAATAATGGTTAAGATCATCTAGAATCATTAATTAGAGTAAATGCCACCGTAATTAACCTCCAACAACCCCCAAATCACGGATTGAACAAAACAAAATCCCAATCCCAATCACGTATTTAAGGAAGAAAATAAACCTCCAATCGTAAAATTAATATAAAGTCCGAACTTCATTGGACAAATTACAAACAAAAGGTAGAATAGGAGTTTTTTCAAGTTCTACCAGACAAATTACAAACCAAAGGTAAAAACAAAAAACAGACATTTAAAACAGTTCTACCAGCAATGTAGACTTGTCTCAAACCATACTATTCGAACGAGTTATGAAAGTTATAACTAGAAAGAATTCCCAGATTCATCATGTCAACTGGTCTAAATATTGGAAACACGGCATCTTTTTCAGTACACGTCACAGATGGAACTTGAATGGGGCTTTTGGCGCATTAAGCATAAGATCTCGAATATGGATCATTTATTTACACAATAACTTCTTAGTACATTTGCAGCATTCTACCCTTCAGCATGGCTACAGCCTTTCTAACCTGCTTTACTAGTACTGCGCCAATTATGAAGACCTGCAACAAAGTCGCAAAACTAAAGGACGGAAAACAAGTGGTAGGTTGCAGTAAGACTACATGATCACTTGAAAAAAAGTAACTCATTATTAAAAAAAAGAAGTATAATTGTTGTCAAGTAAAATTCATCATTATATATAAGAATTGAACAATATTGGCACCATATATGAACAATATTAGCACTACGTGTCAGAAAAGTAGCACTAAAGGTCGTTAAAAAAAAAGATCGAGAACATGCACATAAATCATCCACCACACTAAATCCTCATCGCTGCCACAAAAACTCAAACCCAATACCACCGCAGCATATAATAGCATCTAAAAGCATAATAAACTACATATTATAGCATCGTCACATAATAAAAATAGCATCATAGGAACAATGTATAATAGCATCATCGCATAATGAAAATTAGCAAAACAGGTCATCGAAATAAACAACATAGTTATGGTAGATTAGCATCTGATGATTCAATACGAATCCATCAATAGATTATGAATAATACCACAATTACATTCAAAATAAGCATTAAATGACACTCTTAGTAGCAACATGTAATATCGAATTTAGCACACCAGTCCTCACAAAAGATAAATAAAAATCTCATAATATATTTTTCAATGAGAAAGATCTATAATTTTTCCACACCCTATTATCCACATTTTAACCAAACCCACATCCAACATAAGCATTACATGATCCTAGTATTAGCATTGAGAATATTAGCATCACAGAAATCTTATATCAGCGTAAATGCAATCTTGAATAAGCAACTGGATTTTCGAATTAGCCTTACAAATTTGTTTTAGCATCACTGAACCTATTGTTTAGCATAACTGGAATGCAAAATTAGCATCAATGTGATTAAATGTTGTATTCACAAATCTGGATGCAAGAATGATACTCATTGCCAACAACAATAAATAGAAAATCAAGAACTCACACTTACAACTACAACCTCCCAAAAGTGACAAAGAAATGACATTCCAGAAAATGAACAAAAAAAAAAAAAAAACTAATGAAAAAAACAATTGAAGTTCAATCATTTATTGAATCTAATAAGCAACACTCAATCAGAAACCATAACATCGTTGATGTAATTAAATTCAGAAAATTGAAGAAAAAAATATCCTAATTGACATAATAGAAAAGAACTAACTTTAACTCTTGGAATTCTGGTCTTAATTCACAATGTAGGCTCCGACAAATGTTATCCCAACCAAGACTCATCATCTTCTTCCTCTTATAGCTGGTCACTTGCTCCCATGGCTACTCACTAGTCCAAAATCCACCAACCACCCAGCTGTCATGACCATATGTTCGGAGATGGTGAAAAAGGGCAAAGGATTAGAGGAAGAACCCTAATTTGGAGAGGAAATGGAGAAAGGTAAAAAAATGCGATCTTGGACTAAATTCGATAAACCAACATAGATGAAAAGGAGCGGAGTGGGCAAAGGAAAAGAATCGGTTCAGGAAATGGGTCTGGACCAGGTGCTGGGCTAAAGGTATTAATTGAAGAATGGGCCGATGTCGTTTTGGGCTCGAGGAAGAGAATTTAATTTAGGCCCACTAATTAATCCCTTTTGATTTTTCAGCAAGTCCAATAGTAGGTATTTAGTGGGTAGTTTGGTAAATTCAATTAAGTGGTCCATACCACATGCAGTTATATGTATTCGTGAACAGTAATTGAAGGGAATCAAGCAATTAGTTACATATTCTCCTTGCCTCACTACATTTTCTCTCTCCTATAACTTTCTATCTTCTTCCCCAAGCTCTTAGATCTCAAATTCTTGTTCTTATTTACAGAAAATTACATACATACAAATATAATAACAGCAAAAACCGTCCAAATAATTACAACAACCTAACAGCACAACATCCATGTCGTGGGCCCCACCACAACTTGTACCCTTCTACAACACCTCTCTCCCCCTTAGAACCCGAGCACAATCCCTCATCTGTCTGCTCTCAGTAGACGAGAAAATCAAGCAGCTCTCCAACAACGCCTCGTCGTCCCTCAGCTTGAATCCCGCCATACGAGTGGTCTTCGGAGTCTCTCCATGACATCGCCACCAATGGCCCTGGCGTCTCCTTCGATGGCCCGTCAAACTCCGCCATTGAATTCCCCCAGGTCATCCTCTCCGCCGCCACCTTCAACCGGAGCCTATGGTCGGCGGTGGTGTTAACGTCGCGACGGAGGCGAAGGCGATGCACGGTTTGGGGCAGTCCAGGCTAACGTTTTAGGGAGATCTCTACGGTGCCGAAATTAAAATGGCTGCGATCCTTGCTCCTCTGATTTGGGAGAGATTTAAAAATGGCAAAATTACCCTTCCATCTACCCTCAAATAAGTCAACGACGGGAATTAAATGTAATTTACCATTTACATTGCCATGAACAAGGGCTGTTAGATTAAATATTTCAATGGACGAGATTGGTTCTCAGTTCCCACCTAGAGTACGGTTCCCACAAGCCCCCCCCCCCTCCCCCCCCCCCCAACACACATATATATATATACACACAAACACACACACACACATATATATATATATATATATATATATATATATATATATATATATATATATATAAGATTAGGTTGTGTATTTCCTTATTTAATTAAAAGCATTAGGATTGTATAATAAAAGCACTACTAGTGTATATAACTGAAAATATTAATAAAGCACTATGATTGTATAATAAAAGCACTGCTGGTTTATAATAGAAGCACTAGTTCGCTATATATATAGGGCTCAAACTAACACCACACAATTAGATAAAATGGATGGACATTGTTAATTATACTATTTAAATCATTTCACCCAATAATATAAGGTTGGAGGGTTTTATGTCAATACATCAATAGTGTCTTCGTAATTGAATTGAGGATAAAAAAAGTCAAAACCCTCATCTTCTCCATCTTCCTCACCACGTCACACACATGAACACTCGAGACACATCACTTTTCAGAATTTAAAACTCAAGGGCTGGAATCATAAGCTCGTCTCCAGGACTGAGTTAAAATCACAGAGGTCACGTTGGTATAGCTGCTACGCCATGCTGTTAGTTTTGCCCTGCCATTGTTGTTTGCAATGCCTCGTTGATTTTTCAAATAGGATTTCATTTTATTTTGCCACCAACTGGTTTTATTTGTCGAGATTTTTGTTTGGTTTAAATCTAAGATTGGCTCTTTTTCGGATGCGTTTGGTTCGACATCTATTTTGGTTAACCTTCAATGAATTCCTTATTGTTGGGTAATTTATAAATTATTGTTTAAGATGGCGGTGATGGTATTGAGTGGTTGAGTCTAAAATTACGTGTGATGCGTATAGACTACATAACTTTAATAATATTTTCCTTTCCATAGTATTGTAATTTCTATATATTGTTAATTTCAAGCATTAGCTTTATGTAGTGAGACTAACCGTCAGGTTTGGAGGGCGATCCTGGGGCCTTCTTCTATTTGTTTTTTTTCTTTTTCTTTAAATAATATATTTGTTGTTATGTCTCTATTCTGGTTCATATTGGGAGTTTACTCAATCAAGACATGTTTATTTATTTATTTATTTATTTCTCTCTCTCTCTCTCTATTTAAATACAGTTTGTTTATAATCTGCGAAGAACATTCCGCTTTTGTTGAGATAGCAATTTCAGCAAAAAAGGATCAAGGTTCAAAAAACCTTGTTGCTGATAATGATGATGATGAGGACTCTCTGCCGCCGTCCGAATGGCTGTCAGACGCTGCCTTGATGTCACCGCCGGGTGACTGGACATCTGCTCCGCCAATGCCAGCATCGAGTAAGCTGAGGCTTTCCAAGAGCTTGAGTAGATCTTCTAAGGTTAACTTTTTGTTTCTTTCAATTTTCTTTTTTTTGTTAAAAAAACCATTTATTTACTATGTTTCTTGAATGTGTTTGTCAGAGATTTATGTTTTGTGTTTCTTGGTGTTTGTTGTATTCAAGAAAGTAAAGTGGTGATTAATTGTTATTAAGTGAGATGGGATTTGATATTTTAATTATGTTAATAGATTTTAAACAGGAACCTGGTAAAATGAAAATTAATTGATCCTTTCAGAGGATGGTTGTCAATTTTCTTGCTTGCTGCAGTATGATGGACGATAATATCAATATATACGGCAGAATTGAGCCTTTTTTGGGCTTGTTCTCTATATATTTCTTGGGGATCTGAAATAACTGAAAGTTCATTATTTTTCTGAAAGTTGTCGGATTCGTGTTATTTTCGTTCATGTGATATATTTGAAAGTTTATCACTGAAACTGGGGAGATTGCTTAAATGACGCAACTCATGCTTTTCATCTCTACTTTTCTAATTTTATTCTCCAACAATTTAATGTCTGCTATTTGTTAATTAGGCTTTTCTTCTACGTAGATAACAAATTTTCTATAAGCTTATACGAAGGCGGTTTATAACGGCGGTTCTGGAAAAACCGCCGTTAAATACTTTTTTACGGCGGTTTTCCATAAAAACCGCCGTTAAATCGGTCATTTAACGGCGGTTTTTAAAAAACCGCCGTAGAATCGTACATTTTACGGCGGTTTTATGAAAACCGATTTTAAGATCAAACTAAATTAACGACGGTTTTTAAGAAAGCGCCGTGAATTAACAAGTATTCATGGCGGTTCCTTAAAAACCGATGTTAATTAGTTCATACGTTAATTATTGATGTAGATTTAACGTCGGTTCTATTAAAACCACCGTGAATGATATGACATTTAACGGCGGTTTCTTAGGAACCGCTGTAGAATAGTAAGCAGCCATGTCACCGATCCTCGTCCTTATCAAGCAAAAATTTTGGACCGTTGATCCTTATCTGATCTGACGATCTGGATTAAATATTAAACTAAAAAAATATTAAATAAAAAAACAATTATTAAATCAAAAAAACAATATTTCCTTCTCTCTCTTCCCAGCTTCGTTCTGAACCCAATTCACACCATTATGTCATCCCTCCCAAGCTCCCACAAATTATAGCCCCAGATCCCTATTTTCTCAGGCTTCACTGGAAAACGGGGAAAATAAATTTAATCGAAAATCCCATTTCTACTTGTATTCATGCCCTGAAGTAAAAATCTTCAGATCTGAGTGCGCCGAGGTCGGCACGAGAGTCAACCGCCTCCTCCAGATGCTCCGCTCTGCCGCCCGCCTCGCCACGTCTGCCGCCGTCTACGACTTAGTGTCTCCACATTAAGTATCTTTAATTACAATTAGTTAAGCTTTGTATATTTTGTATGTGCCGGCAAAAGTATCTTTATCTATTCGAGATTGGGGCTAATTTCAAACTCAAAACTAGGGCTGACGATGAGGAGGAGTAGATGAAGATGATGGGGTCAGAGGTTCGCAGAGGTCCTCTCCGATGATAGGCCATGGGTGCGATGGTTTAGTTCATGACAGGCTGGGAGATTATCGGTTGTCCGAGGATGAGGTTCAATCCGTAGCTCATGACGCCTTCAATTACGTGGCCAACCAACAACAACAAATAAAAGACGATGATGGTGCATTTAATATCATTCTGGTGGTTGTGGGGCCCGATTTTTTGACGGTGCAGCAAGAGGGCGAACCAATGGATGTGGCTGTCGATCGGGCCGTAAAGCCCGAAAGCGTGTTCCCATTACGGTTGTGCTACGTTGCTACGCTTGTCGGGTCCAGAATACTGGAGGTAAGAGGTTTTATATTTGTATTTCATATCTCTTGTCTTTAACTAATTGTTGGTCTCAAGTGAATTGATTGGTTTTGGTTGTATTGACTTCTATCATTTTTTTTAAAAATTCTATTTATTGTCTAATTTTAAATACTTGAGCAGTTGCATATGATGAATATCTATCAGGATTGTAATGTTTYGCTCATTTCATGACATAGTATCTACACTRTTTTTTCGATTCCCCTTTTAGTTTGTGTTTGGAGTAAGAGAAGTTAGGTGTTGTTTGATCAATTGAAATCCGAAATTATGAAGGAGGCCCTGGTAAGGTCTATTTCTGAAGGAAGTTTTTGCATTGAAATTCTGCATCATCAAGATCATTTGATAAGAGTTTTTGAACAGTCTTTCTATTTTATTTCATTTTTATCAGCTGMTGAGAGTCTTTTTGATATTYTTACTCTACTTACATATGATATGAGGCTTCCCATTAGCATCTTATGATCCTAAGTTAAAATGATTTRATTTGGCTTACATACATCTTGTTTTTGCCCCTTTTGGAGTCTATAAGTTTGTTCTCTCATATTTACAGTTATACTTTATATATGACATTAGGTATGATTGGATTAAAGCAAAGATGTGTAAAATAAGTAGTAATTACATATTTTTCAGATCGTCATATTTCTTATGAGCATCCTCAAATTTAGTTAAAGATCTTCCATATAGTATATAAATCGTTATAGAAAATGGGGCTTTTTACGGAGGTTTTTCAAGAACCGCCGTAGAAAGTGATTCTTTTTACGGCGGTTTAAGAACCACCGTAAAAATTTACGGTGGTGGATTCTACGGCGGTTCTTGAAAAATACCTTCTAAAAAGTCTGTTTTCTAGAACAGACAATTTACGGCGGTTCTTGAAAATACCTTCTAGAAAGTAGTAAAAAAATTAAAAAAAATAAATGAAAATACAAATTAAATACAAATACAATTATAAAAAACTCTAATACTCTCAGTAAAAATAAACCATATTTTCTATTAAAACGAAAAGTGTCTGTAGAATACATATTCATAAAATATTTAGGCCATTTCGAGTCAACTGAAAAACACGACATTAATAAGTTGTGCAAGGAGCCAGACACTTGATACGAATAATAAGACGGATGTGAACTCTGCGAAATTTGACATGATCTTGACTCCCAACATATCGCTTTTCTTCCAAAATTTATCGACCAAACGAAACTTAGGCCTTGAGTTGAGGCTTTGTCCTGTCTTAAGTATAACTCAAAAACATTTGAGTTTTATTCCAGCAAGCAAAGGCTCACTAAGTACTCAGTCTCTCAACAAAAATGGATGAACCTTTATAAATCTGGGCTCGTCCGAGTGGAAAATCAAGGTTTCGAGCCTTGCATGGGAATTTCTTCCACTTGGCTCTGCAGACTGGGCAAATTTGGTTTTCGTGCTTTACATTTGAGGCGATGCACTGGAAATGAAAAGAGTGTGCACACTTTGCGGTGAATATAGCTTGCCCGTCTCCCCGTCTCATAGATGTCAAACATATCGAGCAAGTCTTCTAAAAAAAAGAATAACAAATATAAAAAGATTTTAAAAAAATGAGTTAATAAGATATTAACCTTTTGAAAATAAGAAACCATAATAGCATAATTGGTCACTCCAAGCAAAAAAGTGAAAGCTAAAGAACTTACTCTCAGTAAAAATAAACCATATTTTCTATTAAAACGAAAAAGTGTCTGTAGAATACATATTCATAAAATATTTAGGCCATTTCGAGTCAACTGAAAAACACGACATTAATAAGTTGTGCAAGGAGCCAGACACTTGATACGAATAATAAGACGGATGGTGAACTCTGCGAAATTTGACATGATCTTGACTCCCAACATATCGCTTTTCTTCCAAAATTTATCGACCAAACGAAACTTAGGCCTTGAGTTGAGGCTTTGGCCTGTCTTAAGTATAACTCAAAAACATTTGAGTTTTATTCCAGCAAGCAAAGGCTCACTACGTACTCAGTCTCTCGACAAAAATGGATGAACCTTTATAAATCTGGGCTCGTCCGAGTGGAAAATCAAGGTTCGAGCCCTGCATGGGAATTTCTTTCCACTTGGCTCTGCAGACTGGGCAAATTTGGTTTTCGTGCTTTACATTTGAGGCGACGCACTGGAAATGAAAAGAGTGTGAACACTTCTGCGGTGAATATAGCTTGCCCGTCTCCCCGTCTCATAGATGCCAAACATATCGAGCAAGTCTTCTAAAAAAAAGAATAACAAATATAAAAAGATTTAAAAAAAATGAGTTAATAAGATATTAACCTTTTGAAAATAAGAAACCATAATAGCATAATTGGTCACTCCAAGCAAAAAAGTGAAAGCTAAAGAACT